>ULGV01000007.1:712594-884688 GCA_900519065.1 Yarrowia hollandica | reverse complement strand
GGGGGGGGGGGGGGGGGGGGGGGATATTATATAAGGAAATGAGGTAAGCAGTGGAACGGTGGAGTTTGTGATTTTGTGAGTAATCAGGCGGTTACGTAATATTGCTGTTGAACTCGGACTTCACGTGATCATGTAGTAAAGGGGCAGATGTACGTTTATGCAGGGTCGGATCACAGAGCAGGAGCGTAGCGGATGGTCTGCTTAGTCAGGGGAACCTGAGTAAGCGTTAGCTGAGTAAACCGAGTGGCAAAAGATGAATAAGCTGGACTAATCAGTATACTGAGTAAGTAGGATGACTAATCCACAAGCTGACTAAACTTGACGTTCTAAACTCCAGACCTACAAATACCTCTGTACTAACACAACTTACGCAGTTTGAGAGATATCTGCCTGAAAATTCGATGGCGGGATCACGTGACGGGTAGAAGGGGCTGGCACAAATTTAATCGCGATTGAGTGGTTTTAATAGCCATTGGGTGGAAGGTAAAAAAAGATGGGGTTTTGTAGCCGAAAGTTTATTGTGAGTGAAATTTACTAGTGGTTTCGGTGTACGTAAGCAGGTGGGAGGTGTTAGTAAGCAACCAATGCGTACGTAAGCAGTTGGGCTTTGTGGGGTGCCGAAGGCCCCATTACGTAACCATGCGATCGGTCACGTTTAAAGTAACGTGATCAAGTCATGGGTGAACTGAACGGACAGTCTGTTACATACATGGAAGAGGATTGTACTCTCCATTTCAGACGCCAGTTTAAGAACAACTTATGATCAACTACGGACGCATCATTTCTGTCTCTCGACTACTCGTACTGGTACTTGTATTACTTGGTCCGGACCTACCGGAGATAATGCGGTGTTTGGGATTGGCTTTCGAGAAGAGAAACAGTTGCCGAGGTGGTATGAGTAGAGCAGATGACCGGTGAACAAACAAACACAAACGGGAGTTGCACAGATGGAAGTTGTATAGATACGAGTTACACAGACGGAGGTTGTAGAGACACGAACAAATACACAGACACAAGTTGCACCGATTTCACTGTACGGCTACGTCGGTTGCACATAGGTCGGTGGTAGCTCATCTTGGACGGCATTTGACGACCGCTTGGAAGTCTTGGCAACTGTTTTGTGTTCCTGATCGTTTCTTTTTACCCGTTCATCTAGGTGTCCATCTGACTCAGCCTTGAACTTTGCTTTGGTAATAAAACCACTGTAACTTACGTAATACCAGAGGTGGGGAAACGTGGACTACACCATTGGAATCCTTAGTACGTGGCGATTCCAATGGTGCTACTAAGATTCAAATCCGCCCACCACATCTCAGGATATCCGACTCTTCATTTCCCACTGATAAGCTTACACAACATGTACGGCAAATCGCGCCAAGTCCGAAAAAGTGCCCGTGGTCACATGATCTCGCACGCTCTCTCCTCAGTATATAAACTAAAGGCGTGGTTTTAGTGCTGGTGTCCGTTTCAGTCAGCATTTTTTTTGCACTCCCGTTTTAGCATTTTTTTCCACGCCAAGATTAACCGAGGGGGGGGTGCATATTACGACAACATTGATTATTTATACACCGCTTCAAAACACACTCTCTCAACACGCAACACACAACAACACAGATGGTATTCAGCTTGGATATATCGCACCTTCCGGACCAGGTGACCAGCCATATACTCGAGGGAGTGTCTGCGCTGCAGAATATGTCGCATACAGCCTTTTGGTCGACAGTTTTGGGCTTTTTTGTGGTGGCTCGAATCGCGGTGATTCTGGCAGCTCCTAAACGACGGGTTTTGGACATTCGAGGCAAAAAGGTGGTGATCAGTGGAGGGTCTCAGGGAGCTGGAGCGGCCCTGGCGGAGTTGTGCTACACAAAGGGAGCCAATGTGGTGATTGTGTCTCGTACAGTTTCCAAGCTGGAGGCGCAGGTTCAGAAGATTGTGACGAAACATGAGCCTGTGTTTGAGGGTCAGACGATCCGGTACATTGCTGCGGATCTGACCAAGGAGGAGGAGGCCATTCGGGTGTTTTCTGAGGAAACCATGCCTGCTGCTCCAGATGTCATTTTCAGTTGTGCCGGAGCAGCTGAAACGGGGTTCATTCTCGACTTCAAGGCGTCGCAGCTGGCTAGTGCCTTCTCCACCAACTACCTGTCGGCGCTGTTCTTTGTCCATGCTGGCACCACCCGTATGGCCAAAGAGCCAATTTCTCCCAAGAACCCCCGTTACGTGGCCATCTTTTCTTCTGTGCTGGCATTCTACCCGTTGCTGGGATACGGCCAGTACTGCGCCTCCAAGGCCGCGGTTCGATCCCTCATTGACTCTCTGCGAGTGGAGGCTCTGCCGTTCAACATCAGAGTCGTGGGAGTGTTTCCCGGCAACTTTCAGTCCGCGGGATACGAGGAGGAAAACAAGTCCAAGCCGGAGATTACTCGGCAGATTGAGGGACCGTCACAGGCCATTTCCGCTGAGGAGTGTGCCAAGATTGTGTTTGCTCAGATGGAAAAGGGCGGTCAGATGATCACCACCGATCTGATTGGCTGGATTCTGCAGAGTATTGCTCTGAGTTCGTCTCCGCGGTCGTTTTCCTTGCTGCAGATTCCTCTGGCCATTTTCATGTGTATTTTCTCGCCTGTTTGGAACGCGTTTGTGAATCGAGACGTGAGGAGGTATTTCCATCAGAATACCGAGTATGTGACGAGGCATCAGCGGGGAGAGGATATGAGGACGTAGGAGGAGTCAGAGGAGGAGATCGAGGAGGAGATAGAGGACACAGTCCGATTTCTCCGACCACAGCGAGTCCCATAATCACTTGGAGATACTGGACGATCTTTCCAGCGTGATAAACGATGTCGGTCTATCTTGTTTCCCAAGTAGAAACTCACCGTCAATGGCTATTTCCCCATGAAATAAGTAACCAGAGTAACGGAAGAAGAACAGTACAGACACAGGTGTCTCGTGCTATGGATTAGTACAGTGGAGTTATCCAAAACAAAAGCTGCCGGAGCAGTAATAGGCAGCAGACAAGTAAATGATGGTAATTCGGCATCTACAACATACATGATATGGTATTGGTGTTCTCCGTGTTTGAGTGTGTCACAAGTACGAGTACGAGTACAAGATACACGCTCGGTAGACGTTGGTACCAGTACAAGAATCTGTCTCAACTTGTATACAATGGCCATTTAAAAGTAGAGATGAAGATACAGAATAGTTTGATCATTCTCGTCTTTTGCATCTGTTGTTTGTATCTGTTATTTGTTCCTGTCTTTTGTATTGTTGTTTGTTTCTGTTGTTGTTGTTGTCATGCTGTTTGTTGAGTTCGTGTCAACTTTTGTAATCGAAGGAAAGAATCTGTGGAGGGAGTCGATTCTGGGTAAGCCGATGATTTGAAACAGAATGCACTTTTCAGAATTTTCACAGCTCTTCTACATTTTGGGTTGACTGCACTCTCTGTTACTGTCCCTCTGGTTGACTGTCCGTGTACTGTGCTTAACGAAAGTTAGATGAAAGTAGTTGGAGAAAAACTCCTCTGGGGGTACCTATTTCAATGTTACAGAGATGCGACAGGTATGTATAAAGTCTTAATCGAAAGAGAAAGGTATAGTGCTAAACAAATATCTCAGAAAAAGTACCCTTCACAGTAGTGATTTGGAAAGATATGACCGGTTGAATGTCTCGTTTCTGAGTAGTCTTTGTTAGAGCTATAGTTAGCTTTACTTGAAACAGGCTTCATCGTAAAACAGTAGTACAGTGGGCCATAAAAGCGCCAAAAACAGCACAATGAAGATGGAAATTGAACCAACTCATAAACTCGTGAGTCCCATCAAAATGCACTTTTCAGAATCCCTCCATCTTCCCTACATCCTTCAATTGGCAGACATCTTGACACACTCCATAGAAGAGACATGAAGGGGCCATATAACATATAAGACGTCTGCTGCAACACAGGAAGGCCGGCAATCCACCAATCACGTGAATCCATGCTGAAAGTATGACGTAATCAGAGCTCTTCACCAAAAAACCGTCCTGCTACAGATTTCCCAAGCTCAATCGAATACAACATCAACTTGATGATATCTACATAGCCACTCATTCATTGATTACTCGGTGTTTACATAACACTGTTTTACGAACACTGTTTTAGGTAATACTGCTGACTACTCTGACTATCACTCTGACTGCTGACTACTCTGCTGACTACTCTGCTGACAAAACCTACACCATCTCCACCACTCAACCCCTCAACCACGTCAAATCATGCATCTATCACACTACCCTACTTCTGAATGTTGCTGTTGAAAAGAACATCGTAGACCTTGTTAGCTCCCTTGATAATCTCCTCGTTCCACAGATCCTTGAAAGTCTCAGCCACGTCATCACGTGTGTCGTACTCCAGCTTTCGAGGAGGAGGAAGAACCTTCTTGCCTCGGTTATCCAAAATGTCCTTGGAGTCGTTGAGCACCAGAGAAACAGCTGCCGAGTTTCGCTTGAACTCCAGAGCTGTGAGGTATGCGAGAGACGACGAAAAGAGGACGCCTGGGTTAGTAATTGGGAGTGTCACGTGAATAATTAGTAAGCGCTGACTCACCTGAAAGAAATCCGATTATTCTGCCGCCCATTTTTGTATGTCGTTGTGTGTTCGTTAGCTGTGGTTGGCTGTGATCCAACATGGAGGTTGCGCCAATAAACTTTGGTGGTTTAGGGTTGCTTAGTAAGGACCATTGGGAGGATTAGATTACTAAGCACACTTTAAAGTTTTTAAGCATCTTTAATTATCAGTTTTAAGGCAGTCCCCGTTTAAGGTTTTGTACAGCTGAGTAAGCAAGCTGGGAGGAGGGAAAAAGTGTGTTTTTGGAGAAGAAAAATAACCTTTTAACCTGTTTAGCTTAGTCAGCTGAAATCCTGGGTGAATAAGGTTTTCCACTTTTCCATGATTCACAGCGGGAGATATTGTCCACCACTTTTCAGCACGACATGGTCAAGTATATTAACAGGTGAGTACGATGATTTGGGGGGATTTGCGGCAGTATTACAGAGCGAATGCCGCTGTCCAAGTCACAAAGAAGGACCGAAGAGAGGTGACTTATGGATCATGAGATGTGAAGAGATTAGAGGGTGGTACAAAGTGGTACAGACAGAAAAGAACAGGGCAGAAAGAGTGGATTAAAGGAGAGACGAGAGGAGAGTGATGACGGAGCTTGAGAGTCGATTTGTTCAAGGGGGAGTTTCGGGGGTGTCCGAGAGAGAGAGTCTTTGGGATGTTCAAGAGAGTGAAGTTGTTATGAGTGGTTATGAGTTGGTTTTGTGGTGCAGAGAGAAGGGTGCCACAAGCGATGGTTGGATAGTGTTAAGAAGAGAGTGGGAGGCTTGGCGGTGGGTTTTGTCTGATTTTTGCGGTCTTTTTGAAGGCGAAATTGGATGGAATCAGATGTTGAAGGAGGGTGTGAAGCGAGATATGATTGGAGCAATTCTGGACTATGGAATTGTCTTGTCTGGTGGTTGTTTCTCTGGAACCTCGTGGAACATATATCTGCCACTCTTCTGCGACAGAACTACTTCAAGCCGTGAGGTGATGGAACGTGGTCTCAGACACGCATCACGTAAAGTTGTGATTTGTTTCTAGGCGTGTTTTACACCAAGTTCACACACTCACGTGCCTGATCTCCGTTGAATCACCATACTCTTACTCATCAGACTGCAACTCGTCTGTTCACATTGTCATGTCTGAATCTGGAGCGTCACACACTTCACTCTAGTTCAGCTTGACGATACAATCACCAGTACACTCTTGCACGCTCAGTATACCAAATGGCACGACTCTCTGCATGTCTCCTCTGAATGGCTCTCGAGCGGTATGCCGTTCACGACCCGCACTCTGTCTAGTACAATGTTCATACTCCACAAGTTGTCTACTCACGGCCTCTGAACATACCCGACCTGCACTCTCTGATGTCCAGTACGCGCGTGATCTGCGGCCACTATGTCTAGTTTCCAGTGCAACCGGCCATTCGTTTTCCGAACTCTCTGCTGGATGTTGTCCACACGAGATCTTCGGCCTGTCGCTACCGTACTAACCCAGAATCGTTGGAAAAGACGCCATTCGGCTCAACAAAATGATGACCTCGTTCATCGAGCACGAGTCGATCGTCACCACCCGAAAACACGCCAAGCGAGTGGTGGAGCGATTCGACCAAATCGTCAACACTGCCAAGCGACAGGGAGCCACCCCTGACGCCTACAGAGTGTACCAAAAGACGCTCAACGACCTGCCCAACAGCGTCAAGAAGCTCAACGAGCAGCTGGTGCCCCGGTACCAGTCTCGAAACGGAGGTTACGCTCGAATGATGCGTCTGGAGCCTCGTCTGGGCGATAACGCACCCCAGGCTGTGGTGGAGATGGTCGACGGAAACAAAGAGTACAAGTTCTGGATGGCTGCACGAGTTGTCGCCCGTCTGAGACAGCAGGGTCTGCCCGTGGACTCCAAGACCAAGGCCCAGGTGCAGCAGGTGACGCAGGGTTCTCCCGAGCGAGCCGACAAGTTTGAAGAGGCTGTTCAGGAGATGACCGACCGGTTTTACCCTGTTGCCGAGAACATTTCCGGCGCCGGTCCCCTCCCCAAGAAGTCTGTGGGAGGAGGAAAGGGATACAAGCATTGTCCTCCTGCCCCCATGAAATAATGTACATAGAGCAGATGGAGGAACTTGAGCGAAGCCCTTAACTTCCGTCAACGAGAATTTGAGGCAAGCAAGTTCCAACCTGACAAATGGGGTAAGGAGAACAGAGGAGATAGTATAATGAATGCTGTTATAGTAAGAGCTGTAGAGGGTCACGTGACTCAAGGGGTTCCACGGATATTTCCAGTCTGTTCTTGGGTTAGAATTTTTTGTATGACGAGGGTGGCATTTTATGCAGCGATACCAGGTGGTTCAAAAGATCTCATTTTTCCCGCAGCTCGTCCCTCTCCTTTTTCAGCAGTGATGTTGGAAGGGCTAGATGATACTCTTAAGTAAACGCAACTATAATGCTAACAATGTTTACTTGGCATGAGAATGTTAGAGCGGTGATATCTGGAAACATTACTCCTACAACAGGTATTTACTATGAGATATTTGTTTAGAACTAGGTGTCAGAGAGCACATCCAGCTACCAATTACTGTTGTGGCATATCTGCAACACCGAAATGGGTACCCCCCCAGCAGAGAATATATTTAACAAAATCCAACTAATGTTTCGAAGAAATAGCACTGAAGGGCAATTCATTGGGGAGTTGCCTTACTGGGCTATAATTTTGACATGTGGGAATTCGAGGGATATGGAATGGTAGACGAAGTTGATGCCTGTTCTGCTTCTTGTGAGTGGAGAAAGGGCACTGTGGAACATGGTGGTACACTGGAGAAGAGCAGACACGATAATTATCAATATTGCAACGTAGGGGTCTCTTTTTTTATGACTACCGCGTTCATCTCGTTGAAATGAGTGTGACTGGACTATGACTGGAGACAGCTTTCCAACCAGACGTGCAAGCATGTTCAGCATGGAACTTGTGATGCAACTTTTCATATAGACGTTGTGGACGGTATCCAAACCGTCCATTCTGTTCATATTGACGGGTTTAGTATAAAAATGAAGTCTTCAGATCTTGGGCTGGTGTGGTTAACTGAAGGCTTAGCAGAAAACTTGAACAGAAGACTCAACAGAAGACTGGTGTTGCATCCCCTCTATTGTCAAGTAATCCTTAACAAAACATCGACTGGGGTGTTTCTCATGCTAGTTGACTATTAACAAATGCAGTTGACTATCATTCATTCCATCGAGTGACTACCAGCTGTTCTACCGTACGAGTACCGGAACTGTACTGTGCAGTAGGGAAGGTATATCTTCTCGGATAGCTAGATAGCTGCTTAGATATCTCTATAAGCTGCTCAAGTAGTATCCTGGAATTTTTCTTCAACCATTTCCCAAGTAAATTTTGACGTGGTTAAACGAGCTCTTCAGTTGGACTTTTGTCTTGGACAATTAAAAAAAAGAAAAAAAAAAAGAAAAAAAAAAGAAAAAAAAACAAGATAAAATGTGTGACATATACCACATTGCTCCATCTGTATCGACCGTTTATACCTCTACAATTACTGTATGACACAAGTCCATGCTGCTCACTGCCTGTACTACTCCCTGCCAGAGTATATCATTTAAGCACAGTAATTTCACAACTTGCTGGTACTGTGTAGCGGTTTGAGACAATTTCAAATTACCAAGGGTTTATCATTCGATGACTGAGAAATAGTAAGGCACCCTGGGAGGTTTTAGGTGTAATTTAGGAGTTTATAGCTATATAATTTTTGGACATTTTCATGTTTGAGATTGGAAAACATGCTATTTCGGAACCCAGAGTCGGCTGATAAGAATGGGAGCTATAGCAACGTACTCTCCACGTCCTTGCGGCCCGAACGCACTCTTCGGATTTTCTGTAATGCCAGAACTGGCCATTTTCGAGACGTACTTGAGCAGTATGGAATTTACGCGGATCCATCTTTTGTTGGGGTGCTGAACTAAATGAATATTAGTATGAGTAGACCGAGGGTGTAAAATACTGATGAGAACTCGTTGACCCCAGCTGATACTCCAGAGTCAACCCCCATATTTTCTTCACTCCTACTCTTCTCCTCTCCTACTCTTCTCCTCTCCTACTCCTCTCCTCTCCTCTCCTACTCCTCTCCTCTCCTCTCCTACTTGTACCCTTCTCCTCTCCTCCCTACCCTATTCCCATCTGTACAGTCTCCACAGTCTCAGTCGTCCGAGATTAACCAACGCCACTCATCTCCTCGTCCAGTCAAAGTTTCGGACCGGACTTATGTCCTTTCCGACTCTACGTTTGTTTGACGGGTTCGTAGTTTCTATAGCACTAAGATGACCACCTATAGTACAGCATCCAATTGCTCCAATCGGGTCTCCCCCACATCTCCCTCTGGAACCCCCTTCAATCTAACCCCTCCACAGCTCCAAACTCTGTGCCTAGCGTTTTTATACGATCGACATCGGATCTGGACCAGGAGAGAGGGTATCTTACTCGTACAGTACATTAGAGAGTGCGTTACAGCGGTGACGCCACGGAACCCATCTCCACCTCAGGGGAGCCAGGGGACTCAAATTTGCACCTTATACGCCGCTTGGTCGCGGGTTTGAAACGAGCAACAGAAAAAGAAATGATAAAATGAGGGGGGAAATCCGAAAACTGGCAGAACACGAAAACGTCAGGGAAAAGGGGGAAACGGAGAAAGAGAATAGAATAAAAAAACAACGTCAGAAATAGGCCCTCGAACACTACCGCGACACCTCAATTATCGGCCTCCCCCTCCGCTTGTTTTGTCTGCATGAAAAACCCTAATCCCAGGTTGGAGGTCTATTTTTGGAAACCGTTGGACCCCTCCTGACCGGTAAACTTGACGAGTCTCTGCCGTCCAAACAAAACAGCCCCAATTCAGTGTCCCCTGGGCCCCTCCCCGCTCCTTATAGTCGTTATTTATACATCTGAGTCTCCCCCGGCCCCGTCACATGACAGAGTTTAAACGGCTCCAAAGAAAACCAAAGGTTATTCTGCCGGTAACGACATTCTGCAAGATAGCCCAAAAAAAAATATTTGGAGCGGTAAAAAAAAAAAAAGGACACCGCCTTCTCCAAATATGGACCCGCAACAACACATTGACGCTCTGCGCGCGCTGCCAGAGCCGCTGGAGCTGCGTCTACACGATGGAGTGATTGCCCAGGAAGATCTTCCTCGGCTGCGAAAGGCACTGATTGCAAAAAAGCCGTCTGCTCAACAGGGGTGAGTATGGGAGGGAGAAGAGACACTGCTAGGGACGCTTATCTAACCCAGAACGACTTTTCAACATCTGTTTCCGCTGCTGTGCGAATCGGCAGCAAACTCGACTGGTGTGGGATCATACCGAACTATGGCCACCGACTGTCTGAGCATATCGATCCAGCGAGCGACACAAAGCGTGGACCATGGCGCGGATCTGCGTGCGTTTGTGTCTGTGTCCGATATCAACCGGCTGTTTGAGTACGTGTGTGATTTCTGGACTGATGCTTCGCCGGCTCTGGGAAACGCTCTCAAGGACATGTTTGCCAAAAGCATCGCCATGGCATACAAGGTGTTACCGGAGCAACAGGTGACGGAGATGGTGGGAGTGTGGGCTCTACGGGTCATGAAGATGCCCAAGTCCATGCGAGTGGTTTATTTTGTCCTGGAGATCATCACCAAGTCGGTGGGAGGCAGCTTTATCCTTGCCCAAGACGAACACTTTGTGGAGGAGGCTCTAGGAATGATGGGAAGCGTGGCGTTGGCGAATCCGGTTGGAAAAACGCTGTATGCGATTTTCTCGTCCATCAGAGCCCAAATCAAGGATGCCCATGTCTACAACGGAGGAGACGGCTCTGAAGTCACCAATTGGGTCGAGTTATGGGCTCCTCCTGTGCGGGCACGCATGAGCTCGGACATGACCTTGCAGAAACACATTATGTTGTATTTCCTGCCGCAAATGTTCAAGTTTCACCCGGACTGTTTCCCCGTGTTTATGTTGTCGACTTTTGGAGACGTTTCCAAGGCCAAAACGCTGTCGGAAATCGAGCTGGAGGCGCTCGTGGGCTGTCTCAAGATTGGCCAGGAGGTTGGTCTGATTGAGGTGGGTGAGTCTGAGTTTCTGCAGATTGATATGGTTCGAAACCTGCTTCAGCATGAGTCCATGTCTCTTCGGGCAGCAGCTCTGTCGTTGCTGTTGAACTCTCCGAGAGGCTCGGAACCTGTCCAGCCGCATGTTTACAAAGTGTTGAGAAACGTGCTGCCTGATTTGTTTGCAGAGGGAGACGCCGAGTTCAGAAACAAGGTGTATTCGTACCTGAGGCAGTTCACCACACGAGTCAGAGACTCCAGTTATGCATTGCAGCGAGATATTGGACGCATGGAGGTGAAATTGGAAAAGTTGGACGGTCAGGACAAGGACAAACTGATGCAGAAGAAGGAAGAGTACACTGTGAAGGCCCAGGCAGCTGGGGAATTCTGTCAATGGCTTGTGGATTTTGTCACTGCCCAATTGAACCCCTGTGCTCCTTACCAGACCTTCCATACTGCGCTGAGACTGCTACCCATGTTGATTCATTCTGGTCTGGACAAAAGGCTGGACCAGCATATTCTGCGAAAAAACTATCTGGAGTTCCCCTTCAACGTGGAGATTTTCACGCCCCTTCTGGTAGAGCGGCTGATCGATGGAGTCACTTCCAACTACGAAGATCTGCGTCAAATGTGTGTTCTTCTGTTGAAAATGTCCCCCACTGAATGCTTTCCAGATGACTCCATTACTATTCTTGCTGATCGAGGAATGACCATGATGGCCGGTATTCGAGGCCGCGAGGGCGACTCCGGAGCCAGACTGACCCAGTTTGTGTTTGATTTGTACGGCCGAACAGGTGTTGAGGCTCAAATTGTCTTTTTCCAACGTCTTTTGGCCCAGGTGGAGGGGTTTCTGGACACTGCAAAGTCCAATTTCACCCTGGCCGTCAAGGAGTACCCCGTCCATGGCTACTTTTCTGCTCTGCGGTTCATTCTGGAAGACATTGTTGCCCAGGGGTACTCTAAAGAATGGACGGAGAGTGTCAACCGAGCTCTCGACAGTGTGCACGTGACTTGGGAACTCACAAAGGCGATCCTTACCGATGATTCGCCCGAAGGAAACATTCCCGAAGAGCTGAACGATTTGGAGGATTTGGAACTCAAGTATGGACCTGCTTCTCAACTGGTGCTGTCCTATGCCTGGAGAGCTGTCAAGGAAAGTACAGCCATGATGGGGTCCATTATCACCCAGGTTGCGGACCTCAACGACGAAAAGATTCTCGAGTGCGGAAACCTGTCTATTGAACAACTGGCTACTGTTCGTCATCGAGGAGCCTTCTCTTCTGTCTACCCTACCTTTGTAGCCTGCTGCAAACGGTGTGCCAAAACAGATACGCTCAAGGGCAAGCCCGAAGAGTGGCTCAACTACAACATTGACTTGATTGAGAAGATGGCCCAGAAGATTACTCGACGAAGTGGAGGACTGCCGTATCTCATTTCTGGAGTTCTTTGTGCCGAATCAGATGAGGACCGACCTCTCTTGAAACACACTTTTGAAGAACTGCTCAAGATTGCCAACAAGCCTCTGGATCTGGACGCCACCATTGCCCAAATCCCTCAAGTGCATGCTCTCAACTGTATGCGAATTCTCTTCATTGAGAGTGATCTGTCCGAGGCTTCTGCTCATTACATCGATGAGGGTCTCCAGCTGTCCATTGAACGGTTCTCTTCGCCCACCTGGGCTGTTCGCAACTGCGCAGTCATGCTCTACACTTCCTTGCAGAACCGTCTGTTTGGAACCAAACGAGTAGCTACTGTTGTCGAGGGCTCCAATCTCTCTAGAAACAACACTGGAACCGTCCCGGCCCGTCTGTTCTTTACCCGGTACAAGAACATCCGAGACATTCTCCTGCAACATCTCCGAGACCACGTGGACTCTCTGGATACAGACTCCACTGCTCTGGAGACCACTTACCCTGTCCTGTCTCTCCTGTCTCGTCTGGAAGGAACTAACGGATACTCTGGACTGGACGAGTTCCGTACGCTGATCAAGGGCTGTCTGGGCTCCAAGGTGTGGAAAATCAGAGAAGTCGCTGCTCGAACTTATGCGTTTATGACAGCTGACGACTTGTTGTTCGATTCGGTCTCCTCTCTGGCCGAAAGTCTTCCCGAAACATCTCAAAACTACACCCATGGAATCCTCCTGGCTATCGACGCTACCATGGCTCGAGCAGATATCAAACTGCCTCACAAAAAGCTGCCTCAGCAGGTTTTGCAGAAACTGTACGCTTTGTTCACTCCTCTGCTGAAACAAAACCCCTGTCCTTCCACCCAGATTGCCTACTTCCGCATTCTCAAGGATCTGTATCTCAAGGATTCCAAGGCTCCCTTTACTGGCCGTCTGGTTCAGTTCTCGCTCACTCAGATTGAGCAAACTCCGAATGGAAAACTCGATGCAGCCGCACGTGTCCTCAGACAAGAATGTGTCTATGTTCTGCTCAAGTACTCGTCTGACTCTGGTCTGGGATCCGGTATTTTCGTCTCCTACGTGCGACAGCTCTTTTCTGACTCCACCTACGAAGTGGTTCAGACCACCATTGCTACGATTGAATGTCGGCTTCCGGAGTTCGACCAGGAAACCAAATGTTCCATCCTGGAATCACTCTGGGACCTCACTCGAGTGTCTCACTGCGATCTGGTCAAGGGTCCTGCTTTGAGACTACTGTCTACTCTTCTCAAAGACACTCCCTCGACTCTCTCCGACTCGCTCTGCCAGTCTCTGTTGTTTTCGTACACTAATGAACACTCGACAGATATCAGCGAGAGCGCTCTGGGAGCTCTGGGTCCGTTTACTGCCCGTGTAAACGATGTAGCCAAGACACAAAAGTGGCTGTCTCTGGTGAAAAAGTACGCCGATGAAACTGCAGCTTTCAGTTCGCGACAGGCTGCTCTCTGGTCGCTGTGTGCTTACCTGAGAGAAAAGACCAAGCAGAAGGACACTTCCAAGGAGACCATGGAGGCCTATGTTTTGTTGCTGTTGTACTTGTCTGATGACGATACTAATCTGCGAGAAAAGGCCGCCAATTTCACCAGTAAAGAGCTGTGTGGACTGGCGTTTGCGTCTACAAACGTGAGAGCCGAAGAGGCCTTGTTGGAGAAATTGAATGCCGAAAACCGCGCTCAATTTTCTCCCCATTTGGTGTCTCTGTTGCAAGGATACAAGTCTCTTTCGTCTCAGATTGATGCTGCTCTTGCCGAAGACTCATTTCTCTTCTCTACCGAACGCCAAAACGTGTACAGAAACGAGCCTGTTCTCTTGGCTACTGTCAAGAGTGTTCTTGGAGACGGCGCTGCTCCTGAAGACAACGACCTGGACACCTGGTTGAAACCCGGTCTGGAGCATTGGGAGACTAAAAAGGAGGAGCTGGAATCCCGGCCGGAGCTGAAAACCGAGTACAACTTTTTCCTCGTCAGAGCCAGAACCGATCTCGCTCAACAGTTGGCTCTGGAGTGGGGACTCAAGGCGATGTAATGTATATATGGTGGAGAATGGCTGCCGAGATGAGTGTCTCGGAGTCACAAAAACTTTCCTTAAAAAGGGCATAAATATAGTCCGTAATGAATCTTGTTAAAATTGACGTAAACAGGTAGATCCTGATAGCAGGGAAGTGGGACGGTTTTGAACGTTCATCAGAAGGCATGGCTACTCAATCAAGTTTGCTACTTTCAATTTTGAGCCCTAGTTAGACTTCGTTAAAGAAAAAAGTCCTTTGGGGGTCGTATTTCGTTGTTCCGGAAGTTGAACCGCTGCTCCGATAGTATCAAGCGATAGAGAAATGTTGAGTTTTAAACAAATGTGTTCTTGTATTTGCACGATGGTATACATGTATGTCTAGATATCACTGTTTTCTCGCCGTCTGCATAAGCAATGTTTGTTAGCTTTATAGTTGGCATTATTTACGACTTAACTAAATTGAAACAAATCTCCTATGAACGTTTGTTTTTTGTTTGTTTTGTAATCTCATTTTGGTACCTATATTTTCTCGAAGGGAGCCCAAGAGCTGTCAACTTGTTGTTTTCTCTCTTCTTCTCTTGTTAGCTTGTTGGTTGTAAGGACGTTCATTTATGTCAACGTCTGTTTATTGCCTCCAATAATTAGACCCGATTTTAGTTATCCCAACAAGCCCTAACAATTTCGCTCACGCACTGGAGGCCCGCGGTTCGATTTTCTCATGGTACTATTTGACTAAAATGATCTGTTGTACAGTTGATAGATCTACGCGTAGTAGAACGTGTCTATACAACTAAAGAGGCTTATATTGGCCCAAAAAATTACACCATTCCACTCTTCTCGTAGGACTTGTTGCGGTTGTCGTTTTGAGAACTTTAAGGCAGAGTTTGTTGAGATTAGTTCAGAGAAACTTTCACTAGGGGTGCCTATTTCAATGTTCCCGTTGTGTGATAAGTGTGGAACATATTGGTAAAGATAGCCGACATGCATATTCTAAACAAAAATCTAATAATATACGTATTCCAAGGTACTAATATTTTGAGATAGCCCTTTACAAATACAGATATCCAAGTAGTATTAGTAGGGTGTTTACTTAGAGTGTAGCAGAATTTTACTTAGAGTTATCCAAAGTCTAGTTGGGCTGATACATGCGCGGACCATAAAGTTGCTCTAAAACATTCTGCTCAGCTGCTCGATTCGCAGTTCTATCACTGATTATTCAGCTGAGAACGGGCACGGAGATCTCATTACCTAGCAGAGGAAGAGTTGAAGACTGTAGTCGCATCACCGCCAAAGACGCCCCGGTGAAGGCTGACGACCAACAGTTTCGTTCTTATGCTGAGTACACTGTACTGTCCGATACGATACTGAGTAATTTGCATGTACGTACATTCTGCTCAAGACAATACGGTAATGGTAGCCATGTGTTTGAACGGGACACTGTACACTTTTGGAGTCACTGAGTTCGACACCGCTCACTCCTGACTCATTCCACTCCATTTCGCCCCATTTCCGTCTTTCCATTCCGTTTTTCCCGTGACGACTTTGAATGCAAAATTATGGAGCACCAATCCCTGCCGTACTTGAATATCCAGTCCAAATACGAATTGCAAACAAGGGACTTCTCAGGAGACACGTGACACATGAACAAACAGTTCACAGAAACAATCCAACAATTTCACCACATTACAATTTGCACTTGAACTGTACTTGTACTTGTACGCACTGGAACCAACGCTTCTCTTGTCTTCTCCTCTCCTCTCTTCAAACTAGAACGACCGTCACGTGACTTACAAGAACACGCCGTGGATTCTCCAGCAGCCGCGTCAGCTCCTTTATTGATTACTAATCTTCGACCCCGAATTCCCTCCTCACTCTCTCTCTCTCTCTCTCTCTCTTCCCTTCAAACGGCTCCGAATAAGCGGCGCCGAATAACCATGCGTTTATACTTTGGGATGCGAAACTCTGATATATAAGGCTGTCAACCTAAAAAGCAGACGCCGAAATGTCCGAGTTGGTACGGAGCAAGTTGCAGAGATGGGTGAGGCGGGTCCGGTTTGGACGATACTGTACAGGGTAACTTGATGCGTCGTTTGGACGTGTATTCTCGGCCAGTCAGCCCAGCGACTCGGCAACTCAGCGACTCTGCAACTCTGCAACTCAGACTACCCTGGTCAACCCGGTAGGTCCCCTCAGCAGAAGAGAGGCTATTTCTGCATCTATAAATCCCCACTATGACTGGTGGCACTGGTGCAGTACAGCCGGTGGCCCTGTCTTGGACTCGCGACTGTCCGTTTCAGGAGACCCGCATTTGGTTATCTGATGGGGGTGCATGGGTTTTTGTACGTGCGTCGTGGTTTTACCCACACGGCTTGCTGACTATGATCACCGCAGTTCAATTATGGTTACTGCAGTTCAATTATGATTACTGTACTCGTACCGTACCGCGGTTTGAGGTAAAATTTTCACCGCCAAGTTTATCATAGCTACGGTACAAGTTTACTGCTGAGCGACCTCTGGTTTGGCATGACGTCAAGCGTACATTTAGCAGTCTCTGATGGAGCATTCATGCCATTCGCGCCAACGTGCCAACGCGCTAAAGTAGTTGATATCGTACAGTATCGCACTCAACAGTTTCGGGCGGTGGCAGTTTTGGGGTGCTCGACTCAACTTGTACTGTACTTTTGTTTTTCCTAGAATAAAAAAATGGCACGGAACAAGACTGTGAAACTGACAGACATACCACAGTCAAACGAAACAGAAAGACAGAAAGACAGAGAGACACTCGGCAGTCGTCAGTCGTCAGTCGCTCGATCGACAGTTTACAAACCCACTTTATGACACTCTTGTAGCAGACGGGCTAAAGTGCACCTGCTGATATCAAAAGTTGAGAAGCGGTCGTACAGTAGAAAGTAGCCAAACATGTGTTACTTGAGTCAAGCAGAGAAACAGAAAACAACAGTACCGCTGGAAGCGGCAAAATGACTCCCTCCTCCTCCTCCTCCTCCTCCTCCTCTCCTCCTCTCCTCCTCATCCTCGCATTCCAATGACGTCATCTCCACCACCGTCTCAGCCTTGTCCTCGACCCCGTACAGTTTCAGCTCAATCCACGAAAGACTTCGGCACAGACTTTTGGGTTGGAGGCTAAGGTCCATTAGGTGGTATTTAACCTTGAGGGGAGGAGGAAAAGTGAAAAGGGAGGGAGGAAAATGAAAGGGAGGAGTTGTGAACGAGTAATAGTGTATGAGTGCTGTACCGGCAGCTACCCATTCTGTACGTCACCTGAAGAAAACACGTCCATAACTTGTGTCACGCGACAGTGTAACACGTGACAGACAGCTGAGAACACCATCTATACCGCCGCCCCCCCCGCACGCAACACCGCCGTCTCGCGCATGAGTCACTGGCTCGTACTGTACTTTCACTTGTACGTACGTAGTTGCCTCCATCCAGTACAACGGTAATTAACTCTGTTCAGTTACACTCAAACCATGTACGGATGTGTGCAACACCAAACGTGGAGACATGTAAATGAGTAGAGTAGTCGACTTGGTGAAGAGGGAGTGCATTCCACACACAGCCACGGGCCGTTTCCACCCAAAACCAACGCCGTGACACAGACACATGACGGACACAAATACCCCCAGCCATCTCGTCTTCCACTACCCCTCACAAGATGCCATGCATTCTCGCTTCTGCAAGTCCTCCTACACCACTACATGGATCTGGCCGTGCTGTGTTTTTCAATCTGAACTGTAAGTGCTGGACCGCCAAACATTGGAATAACGGAGGGGTAAAAGTGGCCTAATCGGCAAGCCAGCTATACCCATCCAAACCTCATGATGTGGCGAGACGGACTGTGTTTTTGGATTTGCGATTGGCCAACTCGTCGTCAACTTGTACCCCCCCAAATTCATTTCCCCTGTCTCCTGCACTTCGCTTGTGAGAGCCGTTTCGGGAGCAACTTTTTTGGGGCGCGAAAAAAATTGGCGAAGAAAAAGACGGAAACCTTAAATCGAAGTAAACTTTGACGTGGCATTTGAGGTGCAAAGGAAGAGATGGGTGCTGAGCTAGAGGCGAGAGAGAGTGTGTGTGGTGGTCGTAGGGGAGGTCGTGTGGGCAATGTGTTTTTAGTCACGTGACCACACCCAATCCAGACACACAGCCTGTGTTTTCCTGTTGATGTTGGTCATGCACACCCCTGACATGTAGCGTGATGTCATGCAGGAAAAAAACGACAGAAAAAAAAAAACGAAAAAAAAACAAAAAAAAACAAAAAAAAAAGTACGGGGTTTAAACCTTTCCATTAAGCTAAACCTTGCAACCTCCGAACGTTAAATTGTGAGCAAGACGTGGAGAGAGGTGTATGCTCAAGGGAAGAAAAAAAGAGGGAAAAAAAAAAAAAAAAGAGAGCCGAAAATCGGGGCCTATCAATATATATACCCTTGGATCCCCCCTCGGTCTAAAACTTTTTTCCCCTTTTTTCCCTTTTACTATGTAAACCACTGCAACCACTCGAATATGACAATAATCGACCACGATAAGATTCCAGGAACAATCAACCTCGTAGACACGACCGACTCCGAGGTTGTTCTTCATCCTGTTCCCTCGGCCCATCCCGATGACCCACTCAACTGGTCGTACCGAAGAAAACTGCTGTCCATGTTTTGCATGTTCATCTTCACCCTGGGAGTGTCTATTCCCTCGGCCTCCATCTACTCTGTCCTGATCCCCATTTCCGAAAACACAGGTCTGTCGCTGGACACTCTGAACCAGGGCACGGGATATATGTACTTGACGTTTGGACTCGGATGTATTGTTTTCCAGCCCTTGTCGCAGCAGTTTGGCAAACGGCCCATTTTCCTCATTTCCATGCTGGGAACATGTCTGATCCAACTGTGGGGTCCCCATGCCAAGAACTCGGGCCAGTGGATCGGCTCCAAGCTGCTGCAGGGCTTTTTGGGAGCCCCCGTCGAGTCTTTATGTGAAGTCCTCGTGTCCGACGTGTGGTTCGAGCACGAGCGAGGACGATGGATCGGTCTGTACGGATTCGGACTCATGTTTGCGTCCAATATCGCGCCTGTCTTGGCCGGTCTCATTTCCCAGGGACAAGACTGGACCTGGGTTCTGTACTGGGGCACCATTTTCAACGCCGTCTGCTTTGTTTTCTTGTTTCTCTTTTTTGAAGAGACCAACTTTGTCCGTCACCCTGCTCTTAGAAAAGTCGACTCCATCACCTCCGACGAGGACCGAGCCGTTACCCTGCACGAGAAGAACACTGCGAAATCCGTGTCCGTCACCACTGACGTTGAACTGGCAACTACTGACGTCATGAAGAAGAAAACCTTTGTGCAGAAACTCGCTCTCTTCGACCAGCCTCGTCCTATCATGATCTGGGAAATGGCCAAGCGACCCTTCATCATCTTCTTCCGATTCCCTGTCATTGTCTTTTCCGGTTTCCTGTGTGGACTCGGTCTGGTGTGGTTCAACCTCGTCAACGGAACCGTGTCTGCCGTTCTCTCTGCCGACCCCTACAACTTCACCCCCGATAAGGTTGGTCTCTGCTACATTTCTTCCTGTGTCATTGTCTTCATCTCGTCCATCTACGGAGGGTACGCTTCAGATAAGCTGCGAATCGGCCTGGCTAAACGAAACAATGGTGTCTCTGAGCCCGAACACCGTCTGTGGGTTCTCATTGCATACCTCATCCTGTGTCCTTCCATGTTGATTCTGTGGGGAGTCGGAGCCGCAGACCAGATTCACTGGTTCCCCATCATTCTCGGAATGGGCTTTGTCCAGGGCATGTCTGCCTTGACCTCTATTTGCTCCGTCAACTACGCCGTGGACTCGTACCGAGAAATCGCCTCGGACTCCATGGTCACCGTCATTCTCATCCGAAACTTCATGTCCTTTGGAATCGGCTACGGAGTCACGCCCTGGTTCCAGAACGAGGGTCTCAAGAGATGTTTCGGAGAAGCGGCCGCCGTGTCTTTCGTCTGCATCTCCACCTTCTTCCTTTTCATCAAATGGGGCAAGACTCTCCGAAACAAGGGCAAACACGTCTATTGGAACTTTGTCCAGCAGTCCATCGATAACGGACTGTCCATTTAACACTCATCAGCTTCTTACACTAACCCAGAACTAACCCAGCGCTAACCCAGATGGTAACGCATTAGTCGAGGAGACTGGATGTAGAATATAGTCTAATAGAAGGTATTTATTGAAGAGACAGGAGACAGAGACGTAAGCGTAGCGTTGTCTCTGTATCACGCTCTGAAAGTGCTACAGAGGGAGTGTATTCATATAAGAGTTGCTACCAGACTAGTACGGACACGGAAAAACTCATTGGTTTAGAACGGATTCGGATTTAGATGAATGTTGGGATTCAATATTCATGTGCCATAGTACTGATTTTTCAAGTTGGGGGCGTTGTCCTCCTCCCTAAGGGTTACAATGGAACTACAGTTTGGTGTATAAATCAGTATTGCCATGATTTTACGGAGTAGAAGAAGACAGTTCTGGGCTGATACGGGTGCGTTAAGTACGGATATGTGAAAATATCTTTAGGCCGTAGTAGTAATTTGAGGAGTTATTTCCTTCCTCCTTGTGCTGTCTAAACAGAGAAGCAATTGTAAAGAATAGGAGGAGCCCCAGTTGCGTTAACAGCAACTTAACTAATGCCATAACAACAAATACTTGACTTTGAAACTTTTATCGCAGATATCTCAAAACATTAGTACTGCAATGGGTAATTATTATGCAATATTTGTTAAATTCAACTACTATCGTCATCGATAATACCGCACCAAAAACTAGTCAGACGTCTGGAACACCAAAATAGGTACCCCCAGCGGAGTTTTTTCTTTAACAAAATTCCAGAAAACGTTAACTAACGCTGAACAGTCCCTGAACTGACCCATATTTGTATGACGAGTGTCAGATATTTTACCATATTCGTGTGTGCGTCACCTTTTATGACCACCCAGACGTGTTTTTATGTTCAGAAAAAACCTCCTGATTGTTGTTGATAGCCCCACCTGATGTTCTCTTCTCGTTCCAAGTAGCAGTTAGAATGTTGTTAAGCTCCAGCAATATCCAACAAATGCGTCAAGAGAACGGAGGGTAATTTGGTAGAGTTTAGAAGGGCGTTTTGAAAACCAGTAAAAAATAAAAAATAGAAAAGATGATAGGCAAGAGGGTGAAGAAATAGGGGGAGCTGTTAGAAGAGTTTTGGGTCACGTGATTGATAAATGCGTCGTTTTCTGACACAGAAGTACGCTTCAATATGTTTTAATAGCAAGTATTGTGAACAGCATGAAAGGGCATTCGGAGCATCAAGAGCAAGAAGCAAATGAGGGGCCCCAAAACGGGAAATTGTTTTGAAAAGAGACGATTCGGATGCCGACGCAACCACCCCACAATTTTATTAATAGCAATCGTGAACAATGGTGCAGCAGTTGCAGTGTTCCGTGGAATGTGAGACATGGAGAAGAGGTGCAGATGGATGATGTCATAGGGTGGGGGTTGGGTGGGGGAATCGGGGGGTTAGTGAGATACGTTCTGGAAATGGTTGTAGTCGTCTGTATACGTATCACGTTCTCTCAGCTGACAAGTGCTCACTTTAGTTGGAAATAGTTAAAGAAAGAACAGCCCTGGGGGTCCTATTCTACTGTTTTCGACGTTGTACATTCAGTGAAAGGAGTTGAGGTGGTAGGAAACACCGACATGTTAAACAAATACAGTGCGATAAATACTCACCACCGTACAATTTTCCCGAAATATCGCCACGTCAAGTCATTTCACCCAAGTAACCGTTACTTAGGGTATAGTTGAGAAATAGGTTTCCAATACAAAATAGTTATGCTGAGCAGGCGAAAAACCAAGGCAAAAAACGGAGACAATTACGGTGCCATGGTAGTCACCGCACCAAGAGGGCCATTTTGATGTACTATATCTCCGTTTTGGGTCTTCAGACAGCGAGTCAGGTGGTGCTTCTGAACTCACGAAATTATTAGTTGAATTTACTTAAAGAAACATTCCGCTGGAGGTGAAAAAACAATGTTCCAGGAGTAGTATGAAAAATCGAAGGAAATGAAGAGAAATGGAGTCCTGATTAAAGTCAACAAATGAAAAAATATGCTATACCTGTAGCACACAAATCAGGAGTTGGATGGACATTTATCACTCTATGAGGTCTTCATTTAGTTAAGCTTTAGTTGGGGGCAGGTACATTGGATGAGAAAAATAACGGATACTCCGACGCCATCAGTTTCTGTGCTATCAAGCCAGTTTTTCACATGCGGATTAACCGCGCCGTCTACAGCAAAATGCACTTTTCAGAATTTTTGTAGCTCCCCCAGAGCGTATCCAAGCAACTCCTATAATGGATAATACAAGTATTCATACTCCATACATAGACCAAGACATTCCATACAGTTACCTGCACATCCACCGTCTTCTTTCTTCGTTCGAAAAGTGGGTGAGCGTATGAACAGTATGACCAAGTTGAAATATCCATTCAGCTACGTGATCCATTCACTCAATCACGTGATAAAACACAAGACTGCACGAGACCTCTCCACCATCTACAGTTACACCATCCACCACTTAACAGCATGAATTTCACATTTCCCACATCCAGCATTTGTACCATCAGTGTCTTGAATTCTGAACGAAACAGCATGAAAAAGCTTTCACTAGAGCCCTTTCTGAGACGTAAACGGCGTACCTGGTATAGTAAATGGGCTGTGCAGAGAATCAGACGCCGATGAGGAACTCCCTGTCACGCTTCTCTAACACTCATGTCACAATACACACGGTCACGTGACTTCAATACCCGTGAAGTGAGTGAGCCGTCTAGATTCTCCCCTGCTAATGTACGGCTCTTCTCTTCCCCGGCTTTACCCTGCCACTATCGAAGGAGATACAGTTTCGGAGTCCGAGGGGTGGGGGGTCTGAAAGCGGCGTGAACAAACAACAAAAGAGAAAAGAAAAAAACACCCTGTTGAGTTTGGTGCACTACTTGCGGCTAATCACGTGACCACACCCCCTCCAATCATCTTCAGATACATGTTTATCTTACATTGACTTACATATGGATACATTCATAAAGTCGGTTGTTTGGCAAGCCAAGGAAACACCTTCCTGATTAGGGCGGGGGTCTTGGAGATGCGGCTTAAAGTGGACGAGTCAGGACGAGCAAAAAAATGACGCTGGAGAACGAATTTGGGGAAAGTAAAGACACGTGGATGATCACATGACCGGCCCCATTCGATTCACGTGTTCAAACCGGCTGCAGCGGCTTTTATTACCCCAATAAACACACTGCTGTCGCCGCGCTATCTTATCATGCAGCCGCACTCTAAAGTCTATGCAAGTCTAGCGAAATGGAAGGTAAATGGGGGTGTCCAAATGGGGCATTTCTACAGGTAATTCATGTGGCACGTGATCACGTGACGAAACTGACGAGCGATGAAACCGTTTCATTTTTGTTTCTCAGATTTCCTCCGTTTTTTCCGTCCCATCCGTTATCCCTCTTATCCCTCTTATCCCCACAAGCTATCATATCAACCACTATCTAAACTTAATCGTCAGCAACCAGACAAGGATCTTCGTGTCTCAGAGAGTGTTTAAATGTATATAAGTCGACTTTATCTGTGTCGTAGATCCACAAACCGCCCGCCACGTCCCCATGCTAGACTACAACGCAACCCCCGGAACTATTCCTCTGGTGGACAGTTCTCAACAAGACATTGTCTTACACCCTACTCCGTCATGCCACCCCGACGATCCGCTCAACTGGTCCCACCGCCGAAAACTGCTCTCCATGTTCTGTATGGTGACCTATACTGTGGCTGTGGCGATCCCCTCAGCCTCCATCTACTCTGTGCTTACACCCATCTCTGAAAGCACAGGGCTGCCTCTGGCGACTCTCAACCAGGGAACGGGCTACATGTTTCTCTTTTTCGGTCTCGGCTGTATTATTTCGCAGCCGCTTTCTCAGCAGTTTGGAAAACGCCCCGTCTATCTCGTTTCTATTCTTGGCACCGCTCTGATCCAACTTTGGGCTCCAAATGTCACCTCTTCGGGCCAATGGATCGGCTCGAAAATCATGCAGGGGTTTTTGGGCGCGTCCGTAGAGTCTCTCAGCGAAGTAACCGTGTCAGACGTGTGGTTTGAACACGAGAGAGGACGGTGGATCGGCATGTACGGCTTTGCTCTCATGTTTGCATCCAATATCGCTCCTGTGGTGGCCGGATTCATTACCCAGGGCATGGACTGGAAATGGGTGCTTTACTGGGGCGTCATTTTCGACGGCGTTGCCTTTGTCTTTTTGTTCTTCTTTTTCGAAGAGACCAACTTCAACAGAGATCAGTACATGCCCAGAGTGGAAGTGAGTGGGGAAACCGAGGAGACCGAACAGGGTTCTTTTTCAGAGGAAATCGCCAGCGAAAAGAAACAACCAGTTGAGTACGACGTGGAACAGTCTGCTGCGAACGGCGTGGTCTATGAGAAGAAAACATTTGTCCAAAAACTAGCCCTCTGGGACGAACCAAAACCAATGATGTTATGGACTATGATCAAACGACCGTTTATCCTCTTTGTTCGCTTCCCAGTCATTGTCTACTCGGGCTTCCTCTGCGGGACCGGACTCATTTGTTTCAACATCTGCAACGCTACCACCTCCTACGTTCTCTCCAAATCACCCTACAACTTCAAGGCCTCGATGGTGGGACTCTGCTATCTCTCGCCATGCATCATTGTCTTCATAGCGTCCATCTATGGTGGATACATGTCCGATCTGCTGAGAATGAAACTGGCCAAACGAAACGGCGGTGTTTCTGAACCGGAACACCGACTCTGGGTGCTCCTAGCCTACCTGGTCTTGTGTCCTCCAGCACTCATTCTCTGGGGCGTAGGAGCAGCCGAGGGCATCCATTGGTTTCCAATCGTTCTGGGAATGGGTCTAGTAAAGGGACTAGGAACTCTCACTTCGATCTGCGCCCTCAACTATGCCGTTGACTCCTACCGAGAAATAGCTTCCGACTCCATGGTCGTGGTCATTCTCATCAGGAACCTCATGTCGTTTGGACTGTCGTACGGAATCACGCCTTGGTTCATGAACGAAGGGCTCAAAAAGTGTTTTGGAGAAGCCGCCGGCGTGTCCTTTGGATGCTGTGTTACCATGTTCATTTTCATCAAATGGGGTAAACAAATGAGAGATTCGTCCAAACACTTGTACTGGAGCTTTGTCCAGGAGTCCATTGACAACGGCGTTTCTCACTAGCCGCACAAAGTACGGCATTATCTAGTTAATTTATTTATTTATCCACCTTTCTCGGCGAGACAAATGCAACTCTTCAGAGCTTCCTCACCGTCTCTCCATCTTTTGATGACGTCGTCGTCTAGAGGTACGAGCTGTACCCATGACTAACCTCTGCAACGTATAGCCAGGTCGAACCACCTCTGCAACACCAATTCCATACCGATCGACTTGTCCCCCGATCTTGTTCATTTATAAATCAACAATCTCACCCCCCAACAGCTTCCCCACCTGCGACTTTCTCGTCCGTTCATTTTCATAAACCAGCTTTTGACCGGCGAGAATTCCGTCTCTGTAGAGCTGGAATCCCTCCGACACCTGATCAAGACCTCCCAGAATTAGTGTCACATTAGGCACCAGTTTTCCCTCCTTGAGCCACTCTCCAATCTTTGGAGCATACTCTTGAACAATCTCAGAATCGGATGAGTCAGGAGTGTAGATATCAAACGAGTTGATTGACGACACGCAAATGTTTGCAGGAAACTCTTCTCCCTTGAAACCGGCCTTAACAGTCGTGTATTTGGACTCCCCCGTTCCTGCTGCTTCGATACACTGTTTGGAAGTCTCCTGGGACCCAACACAATCGAAAATGAGCTCGATTTCGCCGTTTTCGTCGTGAATCTGTTTAATCACGTCCGCTTCCTGGTAAAAGTACGTTCGTTTTGCCCCCAGACCTCTCAGTTCCTTGGCAGGACTCATAGAGGATGTAGTAATGACATCATACCCCGCAAGAGTAGCCATTTGGATCACGTACCGTCCCACAGACGTGTTACCTCCCCAAATGAGGATGATTGGATTCGTAGAGCGACAAGCGCCTCCTCTAGAACTTTTTTGCTCTCCACTCTGCTCTTCACTCAACCACTTCATATTGAGCTTCAAAAACAACCCAATCACAGCAGTGATGCATCCGACACCTAGCGTACTTGCCTCATCGGGTCTGACATTGCTCGGAATGTCGAAATAGAACCCGTCTGTGGCAATAGTCCAGTCTGCAAAACTTCCATGTCCCTTTTTGGCCACTCCAGCGATCCGTTTGCCCACCAATTCTCGGTCACAAACGCCGTCACCAATCTCGTAGACGATTCCCGTGAAGTCCAGTCCTGTTTGTGTCCCAGAGGGAAGCGCTCCAGCGTCAAACATCTTGACATCGACCGGATTCTGGGCAGAATGGTCCACCTTGACTAGAATATCAGAGGCAGAAGTGAGGGAGATGGTGACATTGTCGAGTTTGAGTCGTGCGTC
Organism: Yarrowia hollandica; assembly: GCA_900519065.1. NCBI lineage: Eukaryota > Fungi > Ascomycota > Dipodascomycetes > Dipodascales > Yarrowia > Yarrowia hollandica. The sequence continues at coordinate 858,015 of ULGV01000007.1, read as the reverse complement.
GGAAACGATTACAGCCGGGCCTGTTTCTGTGTCTGTCGTAGATACCGTCAACGTCATGTTGTCTTGTGTTGTGTTGAAGAGGAGGCAGCAGCAAGAATGGAGTTAGTTTTTATCCACGGATTTCAAACGTTAACTGAAATGGAGTGAATAGTTGGGATAGTTGTTGAATATTAGTTAAGCTCACACAATCTCAGCCTGTAGACGTGCTATAGGAAAAAGGAGTATACAATTAGAATACTAACGTCTCACTGATTCCCACATTGCCCTTACTTATTCCATACCTATTCGGAATGTACCTAATATATTGAGTGTTGTGGTAGATGAACTTTGATTTTTATTTCTTTAATGGGGTTGAGTGTTTAGTTGAAGAGAGGCTGGAAACAAGTTAAAGATTAACTAAATCTCTAATAATACCAAGTAGAGATCAAGTAAATCAGTATCCATCACAACACAGCAACAACAACCGCTTTGGGCTAATATATGCGATTATTTCATCTCCGCACACTCATACAACTACTACAGTACGCCTGTATTAATCTCCCACGGCTAACTTATGCGCTGTTTAATCTGTCTCAGTATCAGCATAGCGTATCGGGCGCAAGAGGTGGTAAAAGGGGTATGAGTGGGTTACAAAGATATAGCTGGTGTTCAGTTACACATGAGTGTGATGTAGGTATTTTGGAGTAGTTTTCATCATTTTTGACCACGTATTGCCCAAGTTGAACGGACTTATATTCCCTAACCATTCACCGACGGACTCCCAACTAAACACCTCCCAAAAACCCATCTAAAAATTCCACATTACCTTAATTTCCACCACCTCCCAACAATACCTTAACAATACACTCCAATCCAATGAGTAAAGAACAGCCCCAGAACACCTCCCCCACGTCTCTCCCCACACACGTATACTAGCCCCTCCCGTTCCCCTCCAAACACATATAAACGGCCTCTACGCCCCTCTCTATTCTCAACCAACCAACCACCTCCAACAATGCAGCTCAAGAACATCCTCCTCCTCTCTCTTTCTGCCGTCGCCCTGGCCCAGAACTCCTCTCCCGAGTCCCACAGCGCCATGGAGGCTCCCCAGGACATTTCCAAGCTCAAGAACAAAAAGTGTCCCGAGCACAAGTGTCCCGCGCCCAAGAAGGTGCTGCTGACCAAGAACATCACCAAGACCCAGTACAAGACCGTCACCAAGCACGCCGACAAGTGCCAGCCCACCCAGGGCAAATACTAGAGGGGCTAATTGCTCTTTGAAAACGTTTTAGATTCAACAAGTACTGATAACAGATTTGCGTGTGTAGATTTTGGTAGTGTCTGTATGGTTCTGAAGATGCACTTATGGCAGTGACCGTTAGAATAGGCCGTAGATAATAAACCGGCGAGTGGAGTACACTAATGAATCACTCGAGATCCGTGAAAGAACTAGCTGCGATTTTTGCTTAGCTTGTCATACAAACATATTGAGATATACACCCTCTTTAAACCACAGTAGTGCAGAATATATGGTATAAAAAAGTCCACTGTGAAGATAACAAGATGAGGACTTCGTTTTTGGTATTTTTCAATGGCCATTTCCAGAATGATGTAAAAAAAACCTCATCTTTAAATACCAATTTCCCTGTTTTGAAAGGGTTTTTAGTCTTGAGCAGTGAAAGGGCAATGTGTGTATTAAAACGCATTGAGAACAAGTTGGAACAAACAAAACTATCTAAACTGGGTGAATCAGATGGGTAAAATATAATGGCCAAGTCCTAAATATACTGTTACATACAAATATTTCGAGTTTGACAATGTACTCTACTTTCAGATTCTTGATTCAAGAATTACCAATAAGACACAGAAGAAGGGTATGTGGAGAGAAGAAAAACATGTCAGTATGTTCAAATGGTCATTAAAAACACCCCACCGTACTACTCTCACCACGGCTAATTACAAGTATTTCCATTTCCACACGGTTCTATTTTCGTTCGTTTTCAGTCCTTCTCTCAGCAAGGTAATACAAATTATATGACCTAACAAGTTATATTACCGGATAGCCCCAATCTAGCTGACTCAAATTGTATCTCCAAATCTTCTCCGTTACTCCAAATCTTCTCCGTTACTCCAAATCTTCTCCATTACTTACAAAGATTTCCACTTACTGTCGATCAAAGTTCTCTCCAACTAAAGTACACTCATCTCCCAACTAAACCTCCAAATTTACTCAACCTCATCACACCCCTCCAGTTACACCATCCAGCCTTCTATGACAATACTAAAGCCACCTTTCTCTTCCTTTCCTTGATCCCTCCAAAACGCACTCTTCAGAAATCCCCCTGGACCCCCCAATCCCTTCCTACCTCCCCCATAAACCTGCGTCCCACATGCACTTTCATGCACTTCTTTAGGCAAACATTTACAACACCATCTACAACATCTCCTCCCCAAATGCCCCTCAATCTCGACGCGTACATCTCCGCGGAGCGGTACGACGACCCCACCCAACCCGAGCTCAAGGATGCTCGCAAAGTGACGAAAAAGTTCCTGGAGGACAACTCTCTGGTCACTTTTGAAAAGTCCACTCTGGTGTATGGAAACTGCATTTCTCAGACGTATGCCGATATGGAGGATTGGCGGGTTGTGGCGGCGAATTTTGCCAAGGAGCTGGCTGTTTTCATGCCGACTGCGAAATTCGACGCTGAAAACGACGCCCGGTACGAGAAAACGGGCGTTTCCGAAGACATGTTTGTGTGGTTTGTGGTGCGCAACGTTCCGCTGAACGCCACGGGCGGCATTGCCCAGGATATTTTTGTGCCCTGTGAAAAAATGGACGACTTTCCCGCCCTAGTTTTGGTGGACGACGTTGTCTGAGCGGGGCAAGTTAGCGTGGTAATATGGACAAGAGGAGGATATTATGACAATGATGGATTTTGACCGAGGAACAAGTTTTGACCGAGGAACAAGTTGGTGAAGCCATTTGGAGCGATTTGAAGCGATTTGAAGCGAGCATTGTGAAACGAGAGAACTCAAGTCAACACTCGCCTTTCGCTCAGTACAAGTACACATTAATACATCTGTTGTAGATGATCCACCCACGCTCTCGCACGAACAAGCCCCAGACTAGTGAAACTAGCGCTATTGGATCGACTAGCGGGATATTGTTGGCGATGTAAAACTGAGACTGAAGGGCGAGATGGAGAAATGAACAGGCGATGAACAAAAAAAACAAAAAGGAAAAAAAAAAAAAAAAAACAACGCCTGAGCATTTTATACCGTCCAAGTATCCATGGATGTAGATGTAGCTACTCCTCAACAACGGTATGGACGCTACAAAAAATACACCGCCAAAGTACACCACACCAACAACAGTTCATTGTCTACACCATTGTCTAGCACTGTCTCATTATCACCAACTAGTCTCCCTCGTTCTCTCACCTCCTCCACCTCATGACCTCCCCCTCCCTTCCTCTCTCCCCCTATCTCCCACCATGTGCTCGGACGACGCCGACGCAGAAACGCCGCCAACACCGCCGAAAATGGCCATTGCGCGAACCAGCCTGGCGCTGTTGCTGGGGATCAACTCCAACCAACTGGAGCTGCTCCGGTTCTATTACCTGGAAAGCGGTCCTGTTTTATGCGAAGCCAGTGGAAAAGACGTCAGTTCGTGGCTCAGAAACGTGCCAGGACTCGTCGCCCAAAGTCCAGCGCTGAAGCAAGCCTGCCTGGTGTTTTCCGCGGTTCATTTGAAACATGTGCGCAAAAAGTCGCGCTACAGCAGCCCAAACATGGTCCCTGTCAAAGCATACATTGGTTTGTCGGATAATGCAATGGGCGAGCTTCTGAGACAGTTCATCAAACTGCTCAAACGACACAGAACCGAACTCGAAACCCTCTCCCCAAACACCTACCCTGCGGTACTGGCCACTTCCGTCATCATATACATTATAGCCATCAGTCTGGGGCCTGTGATGCCGCTAGTGAACTTTGAAGGAGGGGCTGATTTGTTCCAGGTGACTCGAAACGTCATGTCTCTGGCCACCGATCCGGCCCTGGGATTCGTTCAGCCGCTGCAAGCTCCGTTTTTCCCGCCGGCAGATCCTACAAGAGTGCTGCTTCCTCGGGAAGAAGACCTCTGGGGGATAGTCAGGCTGGTGGACCAGTCGGAAAAGTACTCGGACTTTGATAAAAGAAACGTCAAGTTTACTCTCACCTGCGAAATCTACTCTCTACTGCATCTCTTTCATCTGGATACTAAAGTGCATGCTGTAGGACACACAGGCGCGTGGTGCAATTACTGGAGAAGCGGGTTTGTGGAGTTGCGACGGCAGTTGAATCCCTACGCCCTGTTGTTGATCTCCTACTACTGTGCTTATACTCATTTGTTTCATCAGCTGTTTTGGTGGGCTGATCGGACGGTGGATACGGTGTATGAGATTGTCGAGTATCTGCCAGAGGAGTTTAAGAGGTACGCCGAGTGGCCGCTACAGATGGTCAAGACGTTTGATTATGGCATTGATGATTTTTTGAGCGGCAGATTGAGGAGGTTGAGGGTGTGTACGAGGAAGGGGGTGTTTAGGAGGAGTGAGCGGAGGTAATTGATGAGCGAAGCGAGTCTGTTACCGACCATAACAACCCCCTCCTTGATCTCCTCACGACTCCTCCTTGATCACATCACGACTCCTCCTTGATCTCCTCACGACTCCTCCTTAATCCCCTCACGACTCCTCCTTATCTCCCCACAAACCCTCCTTAATGAACTCCTCCTGTCTACTAGTCTTATTCTGAGACACTGGTCAGAGACTCCTGTAATATACATTCAGTAACATACATCTGTGATTTACAACAAACATCCACCCTCAACACGTGCTATCTACAGGTGCGGCTAAGAGGGGTATCTTAGATCGGCGCTAGTGGAAGCTAGTGCACCGCGCCAAACTGTTATCTTGCACATGGTCGGAGAGTTCGGAGGGCGGCTAAGAGTGAAGATGAGAATGGAGCGACAGACATGCTGTTGCTGGTACCGTTTATTGGTGCCGTTGGAAACGTATCTTGAGCTACCCGATGCACTCCCCTCCACTACCTCCACCATCTCCGCCCTTTACACACCCACTCTGGCAGAAACTGCTCGGAGACGGTAATAATATCGGCAGGGGCTTAGCACCCATCCGGGTCTAGCGCGGATTGCAAAGACGCTTGCAGAAGTATAACTGACACTAAGATGGGGGAGGGTCGGAGTGGTGAGAGGTATCGAGGAGAAGAACATGGTAACTGTGGAAGAGAAGGAGTCCACGAATCAAGTATTTTGAACCCGTTAATGTCGTCAATCAACTCCCCCTGCTTCTACACAGTAATCTATGACAACTACGGTACATTGCTCTGGTACCTCCTCTTGCACACCCCCGGACAGCTCCTCTTGTTTGCCTGTCAGGGTCCGCCAGCGCCAATCCAACATGGGGCCATAATGTGTCATATTTGAGCGTTAACGGAGTGTCCGAACTAGGAGCAGTCGGAGTCAGATATTTTAAAACGGATCCTGATGTACACCATGGGAACTTTTGGTGTATTCGTGAGTCTACTGAAACGGCACTAATGAGATTGGATGAATCTATATCTGATAGTGTTCCACAGCAAATTTGAAACATTTTGCACTCTTCGTAATTTTACCAATCTCCATATTTCTGCCGTTGCGCTTTTCCTGAGCTAGGCAACTCTTCCTTGATTAATCAGTTAGACTTTGGGAAATTTTGTTAAGGAAAAAGTCACCTGGGGATTCTATTTAGGTGTTACAGTGGTGTTACAGCTAGGAGCAGTCATTGCGTCGTCCCTCTGTCGACATATTCTAAACTAAAATGTCATAATAATCACATGTTATTGTACGAATATTTTGAGATATGATGGATTCGTCACCCTGATGCCAAGTACACCTAGCTAGGGGTATAGTTGAGATTATTTAGAGTAAACTCTGGTCAAGACATGCACAAAAAATTACCCAAGCCCAGCGTCATGGCCAGGTAATTACTTAGACTTTGTTGAATAAAGAAGTCATTTGGGGGTCCTTTTTCAATGTTCCCATGGCTTGAGCGCAGTCTGGATATATTTAATCCGCTAACAGTATATTAGTTCTAAACAAATATTCTATAATCCATGTCACTTGTCATAGTGATATTTCAAGATATCTGCATCTTAGTTTTTCTGCTCAAGTAAATTTTGCTAGAAATATAGTCTAGCTTACTTACTGGGAATAACTTACTTACTGGGAATAGACAATTCTGTCCCGGCTCCTCCCAACAGTAAGAATCAAGACTGTACTTATCACCTCCCAAGTAAATCTAACTACAGATCAGGCTGTCAAATACCCCATCGATTGGACGTGGAAAAAGAGATGTCGAAATTCTGAATCGTACATATTTCTCGCGCATTCCGGAAGAGTCAATGAGCACAAACAGGTTCCAATCGGCCAGAAACTACATTTTTTGAGACACATTCTTACTTTTCCCAACTCATTCAAACTCATTCAAACTGCACTTTAAGATAGAAATCAAAAGTCCCAACAAACGTCAAAAAATATAGAAAATACTACTGTAGACAACTAAACTGCAACTACTCTCTGCTACACTGGAAACTTTCAAACATAATTAATTCATACACAACTATCATCCTTCTCAAAAATCCTTCCCATATTCCCCTCCTGTTTAACTCATCTCGGCCACCTCGGAGTAAAACTGCCGGAGAACAGAAGACAGCACTGAGGGCAGCTCCTTGATATCTCTGACAATGACGTAGAACTCAAAGGGGAAAGTGTCCAGATACTTTTCCATCTTGAGCACCATCTGGCCATCGTCCTGCGAAATGTACTTGGCCTGTTTGATGTCTGTGATAGACGAAGAGCCCGAAGCAGCAGCCAGCGCGTCAATGATAACAAACACCAGCATAATCTTGAGCTCTCGAGCGTGTCGAACAAGCTGTCGTAGCGTCTCGTGGTTTTCGCAGATACCATCGGAAATGATAATCTGCAGCTGCCACAGCTCGGCTCCTCCCAGCTTCTGTTGCTGGAAGATATCAATGGAGTTCGACACCAGCTTCTGCACGTTGGTCTGGTCCTGAGCAAACGAAAACTTGGACACCAACTCTCCGCCAGACTCGTCGGAGAACGTCTTCTCAAACGGGTGCACCAGCTGGGCGTCCTGGCCAAACTTCATCACGGCAAGTTGTCCAGACTCGAGCTGCGTCAGAGCCTTGGAAATCAGAGCAATGGACTGGAACGCCAGCTCCACACACTGAGGCGACTCGTTCATCGACTTGGAGTCGTCCACAGAAATCATAATCTGGTACTGACGCTTGGACGGCTTGGTTCGACGCATCCAGATCTTGTCCTTCTTAAACGACGAAGCAATGTAGGGGATGATTCGCTTCATGTTGAGCCGCTTTCCGGTCTTGAAGTCTCCTCGCATCTTGGTAGCGAGAGTGGGTTCCAGAATCAGACGCAGCTGCTCGCAGAGCGTAGTGGCCAGATCGGCAACAGAAGACTGGTACGACTTCCACTTGTCTCGAGACTCGGACAGAGACATGCCAGACTCGTCAATCGAGAGATCGTGAATCTCGTCCTCAACCTCCTCAATCTCCTCCTCATCCGAATCAACGTCCATCATTTCTCCCTGGACCTTGCTTTCGGCCTCCTCATCGTCCGAATCTCGCTCGCCCTCAACAGCTGTCTTTGAAGCAGCTCCTTCAGGCGCACCAGACTCGTCCGCGTCCTCCTCGGCTCCCTCCTCGGGCTTGTCTCCCTCCTCCTGCTCCTGCTTCACCTCGTTCTTTCGCTCAGGCTTGACCTCCTCCTGCTCATCGTCCATGGCCATATCATCGTCAATCTCCTGCTTGACATCTCTGTCAGCAGAACCCATGGCCTGGGTATCGTGCTTGGAATCGGGTCCATCCACATGCTCAAACTCCTGAGGATCCACATTGGCCGAATCCACATCATCCTTGGCCTCGTCGTTGTTGTTGGAGTTCTTAATTTCCTCCTTCTTCTTGTGGAACTCCTTGAGAGCGTCTCCAAGCTGCTTCATCTGATCAACTCGAGAATCCTCCTCACCGTCCTCTCGAGACTCCTCATTGGCCTCCTTGTCCTCCTCCTTATCCTCCTCCTTGGCCCCAGCCTCTCCTCCCCCTCCAACATCCTGCTCCTCCTCCTTGGAATCGGCATCTTGTCCAGATCCCTTCTCACCCGAATCCTGCTTGACGGCAGACTCGTCATTCTCCTCCTGCTCACCAGCATCGTCCTGGCCATGAAGACCCTCCATTTCCATATCGGGGGCCTCCTCATTGTGCTCGCCAGAGTCCTGATCTTCTCGACTGTTGTCTTCCTGATCAACCTCCATGGCATCCTCCTTGACATTGTCCTCCTCCTCGGGGTTCTTTTCGTCAGCGTCCTCAACATCCTCGTTGACTTCACCGGCACCCTCATCAACCTCCTGCTCTTCAGCCTCGGGCTCAGCCTCCTCCTCACCAACTCCATCAACATCCATATCATCGTCAGCTTCGTCTTCACCCTCCGACTCGCTCATTTCACGATCAAGACCATCGTCAAACTCCTCCTCGTCACCCTCCTCCTTCTCCTCATCCATGCCGTCCAGATTCATGTCGTCAGGCAACTCCAGAACCTCAGACTCCTCAAGATGAGGATCTAGCTCGTCTCCATCCTGTTTGTTGGTCACATTGTCCTCCTGAGCATCCACCGACTCTCCATCAGAGTCGTCCTCCTCCTCTCCGTCCTCCTTGTCCTCTCCCTCATCTCCCTCGCCTTCCTTCTCCTCAGCTTCACCCTCATCATCATCTTCTCCCTCTCCTTCCTTGGTCTCAGCTTCTCCCTCTTCTCCCTGTTGCTTTCCATCATCTTGCTTTCCCTCTTCACCTCCATCATCCTTGTCGTTTCCATCCACATCGCCATCCTTCTCCTTCTCATCTTGCACCTCCTCGTCGTCGTTCCACATCTTGTCGTCCATGGCGTTGGGATCCAAATCGTCCAGATTACCCGTCTCATCGTCGATATCCTCCTCCTCTTCCTCTTCTCCATCCTTGTCTTCTCCCTCCTCTTCCTCGTCCTTGGCATTCTCACTCTTGCCAGCCATATCGCCTTCAACAGACACGGCATCGTCGTCCTCATCATCGTCCTTGTCTTCCTGATCCTCGTTCTCCTGCTCCATGTAATCGTCCAGGTTTTCATCCTCGCCAACATCGCCAGAATGATCCTGAGCACCGGAGCCATCTCCAAGACCAGTACCGGTAGCAGTGGCGTTGGAATCCTGCTCCTGATCTTGCTCCTCTTCAGGAGAACAGAATCCGTTCGTGGCAAGGTTGTAGAGAGCCTTGCACAGGAGGAAACCACCCTTGGTCAAATCAGCAAACTGAGCCTGCACCTTGGAACAAACCACATTGCACATGTACACGTACTGCTGAAGGTACGCCTTGAGAACGCCCAGAGCAGCAGATCCGGCCGCAGTGTGGGCGACAGACGAGATGGTGTCTCTGGTCTGGGTAAGAATTCGCTCCGAATGCAGCAGCTGAGCGAGATTCATCAGAAGCTGGTAATCTCGAGAGAAAGACACATCGTCAGACTCATCGTCTTCTCCAACATCATCAGCAACTCGTTTGATGACTCCTTGAACCACCACAAGAATGGTCTTGCAGAGTTTTTCCACAGCATCAAAAGAGGTGGTGTCCTCGTCAGCGTCAAGATCATCTCCAGAGACATCCTCAAGAGCAACAAACGAAGCCACAAGAGAAGAAGCGTACTGGAAGTAGCTGTGAGATTCACCCAGCTTGACCAGCTTGCTCTGGAACACGCCAACCGTCTTCTGGATGTCGTCAACCACTCGAGTAGTCTCAACGGTGGGCTTCTTCCAGTCCATCAGATGCTTGAGCCGGTTGAACTCATGCATCAGAGTGACAAACTTGGCGTCAAAGTCGTTGCATAGCGTAGTGATTTGCGCTACTCCAGAGCCAAGTTTACCGTCAAGACGCAGCATGTTGGTGGCAGACTCAACAATGACAGAAATGACGGATTTGAGGCCAGTCAAGAACCGAACAACATTGTCTCCGTTGACAAACTTGACAGAGACATTGGAAGAAACGGTATCTAGCTTCTTTCCAATATTGGCCAGCTCCTGGGCAACCGTCTCGACGCCTCCAATCACATTGTTCTCCTTGACACACATTCGCAAAATGTTTTCGGCCATGGCGGCAGCCACAGAAACGTCCTGGAGAGGAACGTCACCTGAGGGGTTGGCACAGGCAGACCGCAGCTTGCTGAAGGAGTCAATCAGACGCATGAAATACGACTGATCACGTGTGTCACTGACAACCAGATTGCCCAAAACAGAAGACAGAGAAGCCTGTGACTCGAGCGTCTCAGCGGTGATTCGGCCCTTGAACCCATGGGCTCGCAGCTCCTTGAGCGTCTCGGACAGGAATCGCTGCTTCTCCACTCTCAGCGCTCCAACCTCCTTTTTGTTGTCCTCGGTGGCATGGTTGGGAGTGGCCTTCTTGAGCCGAGCACTCTCATCGAGAATATCAGACACAATGTCCATCAGAGAAACGGATTCAATCTGGTCCAGCGAAGAAATCCGCTTGGTCAGAATGTTGAGGGTCTTCTGGGGGTCGTTAACGAACGTAGGCGAGTAGAGAGCCAACAGATCGGTCAGATCAGCAACGCCAGGAACAGCAGCAGATACAACAGACGAAGTGACATTGTTGTCCTGCATACCGCCCTCAAGCACAGACTTGACAGGCTCACACAGCACCGACCGGTACTTCTTGACCACCTTGAACAGCTTTCGATGCGACTTTCGAGCACTCTCCTTGAGAGCATGAACGTTGGTGTCCTTCCAGGAAGCCAGCAGAATCACCTCCTGAATGTCCTTCTGGAGAGTCTTCTTCTTGGCAGCCACATGGGTTGTAATGGAAGGAACAAACATCTTGTAGTACACCAAAAAGGCCTTGAGAGCAGTGGACACTTGAGTGACGGAAACAGACTGCTCCAGGGAGGAGACATGCTGCAAAACAGCCTCCAAAAGCTCAAGCCGGAACTCGTACTGTCCAATGGTAGACTGAGACAAGAACAGGTTGAGAGTCTGGACCAGCTGAGTAACATCGTCACGTGTCAACTCGGCGTTGTCACGGCACACAACAACCACGGCCTCGTAAACGTTGAACCACCACTGTCCAAGTCCGTCCTTCTGGGCCTCCTCCTCGAAATCAAACAGCTTGGGCCACATGGCCAGCTCCAGACGTCTCCAAGAAACAATCAAGGTGGTGAAAATGTCAATGTATTCACGCACAGACACGTCTCGAGACGCCAGCTTCTCCCACTCGTGAAGGAAGGTGTAAATCTGCTCCACCTTGGCCAACAGACGAGCAACAGGGGTCACCACGCTGAATGCCAGCAGCTCATTGCACTGGAACGCAATCTGCTGAAGAGTATCGTGTTCAGGCCACTTGGCAAGCAAACCATTGACAAACTTCAACAGCTTGGTAGCCACGCCGACACACTTTTGAGTCTCAGCAGCGGAATGTTGTCTGTAGAAATCAAAGGTGGGTGATGCTTCAGACACTTCAATGGAGTCGGTCTCAAGCACTGTCACGTGAGCCTGGAGCAATGAGGGCATCACGTGAGACACGTAGCCATGTCCAGCAAGAGCGGCGCCCTTGAGAATCACGTGACTCAATCTCTCCTCCTTGCCTCCAAACACTCTCTCGTAAGCTCTCAACCAGGGCGAGTAATCCACGTCCTGCTTAGTCACCTTTGGTTTGATCACGTTTCCGGCCTCGTCCAGTTTGATCTCGTAGTCAGGGAACAGCTTGGCAAACTCCTCCTCGGCAGTCTCATCAAGATTAGTGGAGAAGCCAGAAGACTCAATGGCCGCCTGTTCCTCCATACGAAGCCGTCGGAGAGTCCATCGGGCAAAAATCGTGGTACAGCAGTAAGCAACCAACGACTTGTGGTCCTCCGAGTTGCCCTGCTTGCTCACCACGTCCATCACAAACGCCAACGTCTTTTCCACGCCCAGATCCTCCACGGACTTGTCGTTACAGTACTTGACGAGATTGTCAAGAGTGGAAGACAAGGCCACGGTGGATGTGAGACTGAGAGAGTTGACGGTCCACTCCTCCACAGCTGCAGAATCAAGAGAGCTCTGCAGCATGTACACACCGAGTCGGAATCCGCTCACGAATCGGTCCAGAATGGAGCACAGGTCGGTGTATCGAGGGTACGAGTGCTTGAGACGAACCAAGAACTGCTGAGTGTTTTTCTGGAAGAGATCGAGCTCAAGCAGCAGGTTGACTCTGGTCTCGTCGTTCACGTTCACCACCTTGTCAACCACCTGGTCAAGAACAACCATAAACTGGTTCCACTCCCGGATCATCAGATCAATGGAAGTGGACGAGTCTCGGAACACTCGGGGCTTGAACAGAGCGGTTTCAGAGGAGTACTCGGTGACAGGAGTACCAAAGAACACCTCCTTCATCTTCTGCTCAACCGTGTGGCTCACTCGGTGAAGATTGTCCACTCGAACCTGCATGTCGTAGTCCACGTACTCCTTGATAGCGGGATCGTAGGGCAAGTTGGGCACGTACATGTCCAGAGCCGTCTTGAAAACGGTGATGAAAGCCGAAGCAACCGACTGGGTGGTCTTTTCAGACAACTGCACGGGCACCTGTTCAAGAGCAGCAGTGGCAGTCTCAACAGCACCCATCGCAGCACCTGTCGCCGAACTGCCCACCTCCTCGAGATCGGTCAAAGTGGCAGTCAACAGAGAGACAAAATCAGGCAACTTGTCGGCCAACACAGCCTTGTTATCGCCTGCAAGAAGCTTGCCGATGTAAGCATAATCTCCTCGAGTGTTTTGAACAGCTCCGTTCTTGGTGTTTCCAAACACCTGGGCAGCTCCAATGAACTGTCCAGCAAGATAGTCCGGCGTGGTGAACTCGTAGCCGTTACCGTGCTTGGTGAGTTTCTCCAGCAGAGATTCCTCTCGAGTAGGCAGACAAGCGTAGAAGGACAGGTTCTTGTGCTTGACGCCAGAGAGCTCAAAGGCAGTAGAGAGGTTGGAAAAGAGCTCGACGTAGGTGTTTTCTCGAGTCTGCTTCTTCTCAACCACATCGTCCTCGCCCTCAATCTTCACCTCAGCCTCAGCCATACCGTCCACAGTCTTGACCAGGGTGTTGTAGAAACTCTCAGTGATACCTCCCTCGGTGTCTCCGACGGCTTCCAGGAAACCTGCAAACTGGGCCTTGACGCTGAGAACCGTTTCAAGAGAAGAAACAGGCATCTGAGAGCAAACGTCGTCAAACCGCTCACACAAGGCTGCAACCTTCTCAAAAGTCAGCCAGCCAGCAAGAGTGGAAGGCACAGCAGGACAAAGGGTCTCCCAAATGTTTCGCATCACCAGACCTCTAGAAAGCGAGATCTGAGATCCAAACAGCGCCAGCGCCTTGGTCAAGGCAGTCAACTCGATTCCTCGTGCTTCCCGCACCCACTCGTCAAACCAATCGGCATACACATGGAACTGAGACTCGACGGGAGACTGAGTAGACGTGTTGATGTAAATTTGATCAGCGAGAGTGAGCAGAGACAGGAGATGAGCAAAAACGTGGTCCTCCACCACAGCTCCTCCCAGCACCTTTTCCAGCACCTTTTGGACCACCTCCGTGGCTCCCACAAGCAGCTGGAACAGTCCAGGAGCAGCAGCGTCCTTCATACGTCGTCCGGCAACAGCAGCAGCAGATTTCTCCAGGTACGTCAAACTGCTGGCCTTGTTGTTTTCTCCGTTGGAAGCAGCCATAGACAACTTCTGGCTGGTGTTTGAGAACCGAACCAGGAGAGCAAGAACAGGAGCAAGTTCTCCCAGTCTCACCACATCGGGGTCCAGAGAGGGATCCAGAAAGGCGTTCACGGGAGAAACATGGTCGTTGTTGGGCATTTGTTTCAGGAGAGAAACAAACCGGTCAACTCCAACCTGTTGACACAGAGTCATGACCTCATTGGCCACCTGCTTGGCCTCGGAAGGAGCATCAGTGGACGAAATGAGTCCAGCAAAGTCCGACGCAACCAGAGGCCACGAAAGGTACTTGAGAGCAATGTCAGAAACACCCTCACCAGCTCCTCCCACGTGACTCAGGGCCTGTCTCCATGTCAGCACGTGACTCTGCTCCACAGACGCTCCTCCAGCAGTCTGTTCCAGACGCACACGATCAAAATCGCTCATACGCTCCTCCAGCTCCTCCACGTGGATTTCCACGGCTCGGTTTCGCATAGCTCGAGACAGCTCGCCGTACTTGGGGTTGACGGTCAGGAAGATTCGGAAGTTCTTGTGGGGAGTGATGACCCGCGGAGATCCGTCTTCCAGGGCACTCTCGTTGAGAATGAGAGTTCCATTGGGCTCCAGCAGCGAGTTGAGACGATCCAACACGGAAGCAGAACACAGGTTGGCGTTATCAAGAACCAACCAGTGTCCCTGAGCAACAGCATTGACAAGAATACCGTCAATCCACTGGAAAGAAACGGACTCGGAAGCATTCTTGCTCTTGGACAGAATATCTAGCTCCTCGTACCAGTGCCCAATCTCAGTCTGTAGATCTCGATCCATGGAAGTGTCGGCTTTATGAGCCAACGCCTTTGCAAGCCCCTCCAGGTTGTCTCGAGCAAGTTCCCGTCGAGCCCACTCGTTGAACACGTGACCAATCTTCTTGTCAATCTGCTCTCGTTTCTGACGGTTGTCCACCTGTTCATATCCTCCAACCAGATCCACAGAGTCCACATCGGCGTTGAGTGCAATCTCATCGAGAGTAGCTCCAGCAACGGTAGCCATCAGCCGAATCAGAGACGTTTTTCCGGAACAAGAAGGACCTGCCAGAATCACGGGCCAAGCGTGGTTGATGGCCCGAATCAACGTCTCGGAAGGAGAAGAGTTGCAATGCAGGAAAGACAGGGGTGAAGAGGAGTACGAGGGCTGAATCAGCTGGTTTCGATCCAGAGAAGCTCGTCCACATCGAACAACCGCATCAGACTGAACTGTCACACAGTAGTCTCGAGAAAGAGAAGGTCGCTCAAAAACAGCAACGTACAACTCCTCCAGTTTCTGCCGATCGGCAGCAGTTCGGAATCTGTCTCCTGCAATCAGATTCAGGAACGAACCAGGGTCGACAGATTCGTCCACATCACGTGACACAAGACTCATCCACCGCATTGTATCTCGCATGTTGAACTCCCAGGGAGATCCCTTGGCTCCAAATTCGCCTGATTGAACAGCTCGATCAAGTTGAGAAATGAACGAAATCATTCGAGACGAGTCGTCCACCTTGGGATACAGATACTGCGCAATCTGGAACAGATCCTCCTTGTCCAGAGCGTCGACGTACACCACGGTGAATCGGTTGAGGAACGACTTGGGCAGTCCCTTTCGTCCTCCTCCCTGATGCTGAGGGTTCTGGGCAGCAAAGACAGTGAATCCAGGAGCACAGGTGAAAAACTTGTCCAGCTCGGGGATATATGTCTGTCCTCGATGATCCAGACAGGCGTTGAGACCTTCCAGAACCGACTGCGACGCCAGGTTCATCTCGTCCAGAAGAACCCATTCTCCAGCCTGCATGGCTCGCAGGAAAGGAGCGTCTCTCCAGACAAACGTGCCCGCCTCGGAATCTTCAGCAGGAGCGTCAGATCCAAACAAATCAATCAAATCTGTCTGTTCAGACAAGTTGATTCGAGTGAGAGGTTTTCCAAGCAGCTGGGCGATGGAAGTGATCAGAGACGTCTTTCCAACTCCAGGAGAACCCTCCAGAAGAATGGGTTTGGGCACCTGAAGCGACCGCAACACTCGCATGGCGTTCAGACGAGTGGTGGGGGCGGAGAGATTGAAAGATGCCTTCTCTACAGCTGCAGAAGAGGCGTTCTCGTCTTCCTTTGCAACCTCAAAGTGACCAATCTTGAGCGTCTCGTCGGAATCGACAATCTCAGGAGTCTCGTCGTAGATCTTCAACAGCTTATCGGACTTCTTCTTCTTGCTCAACAGCTGCTGCAGCTTGGCAATACACTCTCGTTTCTCGGCCTCGAGATTGGTCAGGTAAGAAGTCTGGCCAGTTCCAAGAGCGTCAATGAACACCATGAGAGCTCCATGCAGTAGGGCAACTTCAGCAGCTCCAGAAAACTTGTTGATGAACTCCGTCCAAGCAAGCAAGTTTCGCAGAGAAATGATTCCAGAGGTAGTGGAGCCACTGTACTTGATGGCAAACCACTTGGAAAAGTCTGTCACCACCTTGGACAGTTTCTTCTTGTCCTCGGCCAGCCGAGACTCCACAATCGTCTCCACGTCGGCAAAGTCCTCCATGGACGGCACCCAGATTTCCGTGAATCGGTTCCGCAGAGCCAGAGACAGCTCCTTCTTTCCGTAATCACCTCCGGGGTTCATGGTGGCGAAAAACTGGAAATCGGGAAGAGCTGTGACGGACGCCTCAGCCGCATCACTGCCCTTCTCAGCCAGAAGAAGAGTTCTCTCAGGCTCAAGCACAGAATTGAGGCGCTCCAGAACAGAATCGTCAGCCAGAGAAATCTCATCGAGCAGGAAAAAGTCTCCTTGCTTGAGTGCCTGGATCAGAGAACCGTCGGACCAGGTGAAGAGAGTCTTTTGAGCAGCTCGAGAGGTAACAACAGCGTGCTTGGTCTCCTCAGGGAACGACTCGGGGTCCTTCTTCAACTGGGAAAGGTAGAGAGAGTCGAGTTCGGCGTTGGTGAGCTTCTCAACGTTCTCATCTCCAGCAAGAGCTTCCAAAAGAGCCTCCCGGAAACGAGCCTCCAGATCAGACCGGTTTCGAACTGGTCGGAAACTACCAATGATATCGCCAGTCTCCATGTTCTGATGAGCGTTGACGATATGCAGCTCCTTTTCTCGAGCCTCAGCAAGCAGCTGGCAAACGGTGGTCTTTCCACATCCAGTCTCACCCACAAGAAGAATGGGCTCCTTGTGCTTGATGGCCTCCTGAACGAGGTACACCAGACGTCTGAGACCATTGGTCATGACCACAGACGAGCCAGAGTCTACGCCAGGAACAGTCACGTGATCGTACAACTGTCGCTCGTCCAGTTTCACCTTCATCACCTTTTCAATCGCCTTCTTGACCACCTCTCTTTCCTCCGGGTTTCGAACTCGTTCTCCAAGCAGCAGGAATCCGTTCATGGCCAGCTCTTCATTGTTGTCACAGTTTCGACCAGCCCATCGGAACAAATCTCGTAGAGTAGCAAACGCATTCTGTTCGAAAACTCGAGACGCCTGTCGAACCATAGACAGCTCTCGGTACACGTTGACAATCTTGGCTGCCTGAGAAGGGGCAATGAGAGCACGCTTGTGTAGAATGTGCTCCAGCTCACTCTCGGGAATGTCTCCAAAGTGCAGCTCCAGGAAACGGTTTCGGAACGCTCGAGACAACTGCTTTCGACCTCCGTACAGTCCAGGAGGGTTCTGGGTTGCAAACAGCCGGAACTGAGGGTGAGGACGAACCACCTCCTGAGTTTCGGGAATCAGCAGCTCTCTGTTATCATCCAAAAGACGGTTGAGAGCTTCCAGAACATCGGTGGGTGCCAAATTCAGCTCATCGAGAACAATCCAAGCTCCTCGGCGCAGTGCCTGAACAAGCACACCTTCCTTGAACTTGAGCTTTCCCTCGGAATCAGCCACATAAGTACCCAGGTACTCCTGCAGATCCGTGTGTTCGTGGTTGTTGATTCGCACAAACTCATGGCCGGTTTTCTGGGCCAGGTAGCGGATCATGGACGTTTTTCCAGCTGAAGTAGGACCCTGGATCAGCACCGACGACTTTCCAGACGTGGCCCGCACCAAATTGAGCAGATTTTTCGTCACAAACGGCGTCATGACGTACTTGTCGTCGTCAAACGGCTTCAGAGGACCGGGCTCGAGCCAGTAGTGCTCAAACGCCACATGTTTGTCGCTGGGAGCCTTAGTTTTCTGCGTCATGATCGATTTGGCGTCCTTGAGCTTGTCAATCGTGTACTTTTTGATAATCTCGTGCAGCACCGACTCGGAATCAGCGTCCAAAAGCGTCAGAAACGACATGCAGAAACCCTCGTACAGCGACCGTCTCAGTCCTCGAGGTCCAAACAAGTGCGCAATCTGAGAAACATAGACCAGGGTTCGAGAAAGCGTTCGGATGGAGAAATGGGGCTTCTGGCCAGCTCCATCAACAATCTTGTTGTCAGCAGACAACTTCTTGGCCGTCAAGTACAAGTCGGCAACGTCATTGTGAATACCAATGGTGGAATCAGAAACGCATAGATGACCAATGTACCGGTCGATGATCTTGAGCAGATCCTCAAAGTTTTCGTCCGGAGAAGAAACGTACAGCTCTGTGAACCGAGACCGCAGTCCCAGAGGCAGATCTCGCTTGCCCACATCGGTAGCGGGGTTCATGCATGCAAAAAGACGAAAGTCGGGGTGAGCAACAATGGTTTCGGCATCACCCTTTTCAGACAGAAGCAGAGTTCGCGGTTCGCTCAAAAGATCGGAAATGGCCTCCAGAGTATCAGGAGAAGCCAAGTTGATTTCATCCAACAAGACCCACTCGCCCTTTCGAACCGCCTGAACAATACTTCCCTCGATGAACTGGAACACAAACGACGACTGGATCTGCTTGTACTGGATCTCAAACGCCGTCAGGTTGTTCTGGAACGTGTCCCACTGCGCCTGCAGGTTGGAGGTTTCGCTGTCGGACAGCTTTCTTCGTTTTCCGCTCTCGGACTCCTTGAGCCGCCCAGCAGACAGCTTGACGGCCTCCTTCCACAGCCGAATGCAGTTCTTCCAGTGCCGAATGTTGAAGGCCCGGGTGAGCAGTTTCATGAACTCGACGTTCTTTTTGGCCGAAAACGTGGCCGAAAACACCTCCTGGAACTCGTCCATCAGAGGAACAGCAATCATGGACACATCCACGGGCTTGAACCCTCCCAGAAGATCACCAGCTTCGGTCTGTTGAGAAACGTTGACAACGGTCAGCTTCTTGTTCATCAACGAAGCAACATTCTGAACAACAGTGGTCTTACCGGTACCAGTCTCTCCCACCAGCAACAGAGGCTCGGTGGAAGAAACACCCACGCAAATCTGCTCCATCAGTTTGGAAGCGTGGTTGGTGTTGGCAAACAGACTGTTCTTCTTTCGTTGGCCACTCACCTGCTTGTTGAGCAGAGCTCTTCCAACCTCAAGACTGTTGTTGGAGTCCTGGTACGCAGGAACACGGCCCAGAAGAACGTCCACCTTGGGAGCAGACATGCTCAGACACTCTCCAATCACGTGGGCAGCCTTCAATCGAGCGTCGCTGTTGCTCAGAAAGCCTGCAAAACAGTCCAGGGCTTCCAGGAAGATGAACTCATAGACATGACTAGGCAGAGGATCGTCGGGAGACGTGTATCCAAGCCGGGTGATCATTGAACTGACTCGGTTGCACAATTTGATGAGATCATTGAGCGAAACGACTCGTGAAACCGCCGATTTCGTCAGAGAAACAAAACTGGACGAGCCGTACAACTGACAAATGGCAGCAAACGTGTCCTCGAATGACTCGGCCATCGAAGAGATGACGTGGTATCGTTCCTTGATAATCGTGACAATCTCCTCGGGTTGCAGCTCGGGAAGCTCAACCTGCTGCCAAAGTCTCAGACCGATAATCTCGTTGGTATGAGCTCCAGCCTTCTTTCGCATGGTTCCAACCAGTCGGAAACCAGAGTGTGCCTTGACAATTTCGTCTCGAGAGGGGATCACAAGCTCCCGTTTCTCCAGCAACGACAGCAGCACCGAAACCACGTCGGTGGGCGCTCTGTCTATATCCTCCACAAGTACCCATCTTCCTTCCTTGATGGCAGTAGTGAGAACACCGTCTCTCCACTCGAACGATCCCGGCTTGGATCCCGTGGTGTACGCTCCAATCAGCAGCTTGGAGTCTGTCTGGTCGCCGAGATGGATTCGAACCATATTGTCTAGTTTTGAGAGGTTTCGAGCAATCTCATTGACGTAAAAAGTCTTTCCTGAGCCACTGGGGCCGCTGAGAAGAATAGGAGCGCTGGTGGAAAGCGCAACTCCGAGCTCTTTCATGATATTGAAAGAGGTCTCCGTCTCAACATAGTCGGAAGCCACAGGAGAGGGGCCTCCAAGTCGGGGAATCAACGACGATCCAATGGGGGTATTGAGAGAGTTGAGAGAAGAAATGGGGAATGACTTTTGAGTGGTTGGCAGCAAATCTCGAGCCAGAGCCAGGATCCGCTCACTTTCTCGGTACTCCAGGTCAGAGTCGCATTTCGTCATCTCGTACACCTTGTATAGCAGCTGCTTGGCCATGTCGAGCTCCATCAGCGCTCCAACCACTTCCTTGTCCACCAAACCGCTGTAGGTCTCTCTATCAAACGAAACCAGACGGTAAAAGGCGAGCAGAATGTCCGTGGTTTGAGCCTCGCTCTGGGGCATCTTGAGCATGTCCATGAATCCCATTTTGGAAACGAAATGGGCACACAGAGTTTGGATGCCGGGGCAAACAGCCACGTCTCTAGCGAGAGCGGCGAGAACAGCAACTCCGTCGGCTGCGCTGCTGGCGCCAGAGATCCATCGTGCAACCACATCAGGAGCGATCTGGGGACATGAGGGGATGATGGGTGTGGTGAGAGCGGTGAGGGAAAGTTGGTCTAGGGTGAGAGAAGTGTGTTCAGTGGGTACTGACACGGTGACTGGGTTAGTAGGGAGCGGGGGCGTGGTCGTGAACGAGCCGAACGAGGGGTCGTAGGTACCGAGTGATCCAGTCAAGCAGGTCGGGTCAAGCAGACGTGGGTCGGGTCAAGTAACGGGATCACGACAGCAACCACCTGCATTTGCCACTGACGGGCGATATGCAATGTTGTGAGGTAGCTGGGCAGTGTCTAGTATCTGAACGAATGCCTCCAATAAACAATTCGCCTGACACAATACATCTGACACACAGCCTGACACACACACCATTCGCCATTGTCACACACGCAATGTCGCGATCACTGAAATGGCCCTGTGACTGTATGTCTATGTTGTGAGATGAATGCCCATATGGACGATGCCGCACGTACCATTCACCACAACATCACCACAACATCGCCACTGTCACTGCCACGTCGCATGCGTTTGCCCCATTCATCTGTACCCTCCTCATAAGTATCCTCCTCGGTATCCACCTCCTAGTCCACCATACTCACTCTTGTCACCGGATGTAACCATTATGATATCTGTTGTATGTAGTTTTTGTGCGTGAAAAGCGTGGTGCAATCGCAATTCTGTGTTAGCCGTGTTCCCTGTCTCTTCTGTCCCTTCTGTTCCTTCTGTGTCCCTCCGTCTGTACTCACTTCGGCGGTAATGTCGCTAGCTAGGTCTCTGTCTGAAGACAGGTATGGCGTAAATGAAGCTCTGGATGAAGTGATCTGTGTGATGTGATCTGTGTTAGTTTGTGTCTCCTGTGTTTGTGTCATCGCCTCCCCTACTCACCAAAAACCAGCCTCCAAAATCAACAAAATCAATCGCTCGATATGTGTTGAAGATACAGTATCGAGAAATGTATGCAAAAAAAAAAAAAGTTCATGCACCAATATTTTTTCCATCGCCATGCATCCAGAGCTTATTTTGGGAGGAGGAAGAAAAGTGGAGCTGCAGAATTGAACCATGGTAGTGGGACGAGTTATCGAGAGCGTAGGGCGGTTTTGTTTGTGTAAAATGATTTGGTTTTAGTAATTTTCCTATTTTTTCTATTTTTTTCTATTTTTTCTATTTTTTCTATTTTTTTTTTCTATTTTTTTCTATTTTTTTCTATTTTTTTCTATTTTTTTCTATTTTTTTCTATTTTTTCTATTTTTTCTATTTTTTCTTCATTTTTCAATCTGAAATACTCTAAAAATATATATAAGAATACTGTACTTCAGAGTGCCATACAAATACATGACTACAAAAATACGTACCGTACGACAGCTACTGCTTTTTTTCACCGCTTTTCAGCGTCAGCGTTTTCGACAGTTTCCACAGTTTCCACAGTTTCCACAGTTTCCACCGTTTTACACATTTCATTATTTCCAAAACTCCTAACACCACCAACCCCTCTAGCTATCAGGTACCGCCTCCACTCTATGCATCCTTCTCTCCAGCGTTCCACTTGGCAACCACCTTGGCCATCTCCTTTCGAAACCCTTCACTGTCAATACTGGTCTCGGTCTCGTCGTAAAACGGATTGCTCTTGTACGCCACCAGCACCTTGAGCACCTGTTTGGCAAACTGCTCAATGCTCTCGGAGCCCTCCTGGGCCTCGGACCCAATCACAATCTTGTTGCTGGTGTTGGTCAGCATGCCGTAAACAGCCAGCTTGTGCACGTAGAGCAAGGAAACGGTGCCGGCGTTTTCGTTCTGTTGTTGGCCAAGGTAGTCCAGTGCCATGTATGCTAGTGACGAGTAGTCGTACTCGAGTTGTGAGATGGTTTCTCCCTCCCCGGGGTAGATTCCGATGAAGAGGGGGGTGTTCTGGGTTAGCACACTTACATTGAGCGAATGGCCATAGTCGTGAGCGAGCGAGCAGTATCGTACTGGACATGAACATGATGGACAGCATCATACAGTACGGTGTTACACTCTGAACAGCATCATACTAAACAGCATCATACAGTTCGGAACAGTCTCTAATCCGATCGGATGTAGGTAATGAGTAGACATGACCACGAATCATACTGAACGACATAGTACTGACTTCTGGACGGCCAAACGAAAACAACGGAACAACGGAACCCACTGTACAGCGGAAACACCTGTCGTAGGTCACGAATGGACAGTACCAATGGCTGCAGTTGTAGTGGATAGCATCATACTGAGTGTAGTAGGTCATAGCCTCGGCCATACTGCACAGAACAGTATCGTAGGTCATGAATCACCCTGGGCGTCATAGATGTGTGAACGCACACGACATACCCTTGGACGTGTAGGACAAGTTGCACACGCGTTCATTGTAATCTCGAGGAGCAAACATGTTCTCACAAACTGCCTTATGCTCCCACAACAACCAGACTGAAGACGTCAAATTGAGTGACACGCGATCCTCCATGGAGATTGGTGGTTTTGCGGTGTGGCATCTGTTGTCTGTAGCGTTGTGTCCGTGTTGTGTCCTATCGTGTTGAACAAGACAGTATTGCCACTCTATGTACGTCGCATGAGATAACGACACGTACACAGTGCTGTTTGTGTCTGTGTTTCTGTTTCTGTCACCGTCACTGTTTCTGTCGCTGTTTCTGTTCCGTTTCGTATTACTCGATCCGTGTGTCATCACTTGGCCACTCTTGAACTCCGTAGACCTCCTGCTGCATGCTGCAACAGTTATCTGCTCTCTGTTATACTCACTTCCCTGCTGATTATCGACACCAATTTCACCTGAGCCATGTTGAGTGGTAGAAGTTGTGTCAGTCGTGTAAGTCGTGTACTAATTGCAAGTATCGTGGTATCGTACGTACGTATGCAGCGTGAACTTTGAGATGAGTTTAAATTGAGGAAATTAAAATACAAATAAAATCATGGTAATTTTAGGAGAAGGGGTGGTGCGATTTTGAAGACCCATATCGACTGGCTGATTTTTTCTCTATTTATTCCATCCCCAATTTCGCTTCTATCTCTTTTATTGCATGTTTCAGATACCCCCTTTTTTCCTCCGCTCAATGTGTCGTAACGAAGGATAATCCCGAGCATCGTCCCAGTACAAAAGATGGTGTGTAAAATGTCAACTATAGCTCCAGTGCGTTAGCTGAAGCCACCACGTAACTTTTCATGTTTTTTAGACAATATCTATCTCTTCCAATTTTCTACTCGCTCTTCAATTCACTTTTTTACCACTATCCCTATCGTGTTTTACTCTCCCTGCTAAACACTCTTGATCCACCTCGTTTCCGACACCCCTCCGACCCACCGTGTGTACGAGTCGCAACGAAGGGTAATCCCGAGTATTTTGCCACTAAATAGGGAGTATCAAACGAGGTGAATATTCCATGTATCAAAAAACCGAAAGCACCTCTGTATTCCCTGCTTCATTTTAAACACTTATACCTCTTCGGATTTTCGATTCCACCTTCATGTCGTTTTTTACACCGTCTATCGTTCTTTCGTCACACCGAAGGATAATCTCGAGCACCGTGCCACTCAACAATGTGTCTCTAACTTGGTGGATATATCACTTTCAGTAAAGATACCGACACCATTCGGTTTCTATCACTCTACAGATGCTTCAAATCTACTCCAATTTTTTACTCCACCTTCCCTCGCCATTTTATCACCTCTTTGATCGTCTCTGCCATCTGCTCGGAACTCTCTTTTTTTCCGACACCCATTCAATTCCCAACCGACCCTTGCAACGTCTAAACTGCAGGGATATATGGCAAACGAGAGAAGAAAAAAAAAGGAGTGTTCAAGAACCTGCAATTTTTCGCCAAAACGAATAAAAGTCATACCATTCGACTCCTTTTTTCGTCCTCATCACGTCCATCTTGTCAGATTTTCGCCACCTCTTTTCCTCCACAAAATCCATCTCCCTTGCTCTATCGATCGCTTACCTGCGTCATGTGAACTATTTATCCGAAATCAAACAGCCGAACTTGATCTTTGCCACTACACAAGCTGAACGACACAGACAGAACGAGTGACACAGAACGGGTGGCACAGACAGCACCAGTGACACAGACGCAACAGAACAAGTGACACGAACAGCACAGACACAGAACGAACGGTTTCTATCAACTATCGATTTTTTCATCTAACGACACCATCAACTACAGACTCAAAATAGCGACATTTGCCTCGCTCATTTCGCTACTCATACCACTGCTCATATCGCTGCTCGCCATGAGAAACGCATCCGATACATCGTCCATCAACCTCGACGCCCTCGAGTACCCCCAAGCCGTCGTGTTCGACCTCGACTACACTCTCTGGCCCTGCTGGTGCGACACGCATCTCAGCCCTCCTATCAAGCGAGGAACTTCGGATCTCCAAATCGAAGACCGAAGCGGCTACGTGCTGAGCCTATACCGCGACGTGCCGGAGATTTTGAAACACTTGCGGGAAAAAAACGTGCTGATTCTGGCAGCTTCAAGAACAGCTACTCCAGAGGTGGCCAAGAGTATTCTCAAGACCATCAAGATTGATGGAGAGCCCGTGCTCAACTTTTTCGACGCGCTGGAATGGGGCCAGGGCACCAAGATTAACCATTTCAAGAAACTGAACAAGAAGACAAAGGCAGACTTCAAAAAGATGATCTTCTTTGACGACGAGAGACGGAACAAGGATGTGGAGAGAAGTCTCGGCGTCATGTTTAACTTGGTCGATGAGAGTTATGGAGTGAATTGGAGTGAATTCAAGAGAGCCATCAAGGGGTATAATGAGAGGGGCGCTGTAGGAGCACTGTAGGACCGCTGTAGAGCGAAGCGACTTCAGTGGGACTACAGGGGGATCACAGCATAGGACAAGCTGTAGAGCGAAGCGTCTACAGCACAGTGAAGGACTTGACTTGCTCTACAGCACAGTGAAGGACTTGACTGGCTCTACAGCGCAGTGAAGGACTTGACTGGCTCTACAGCACAGTGAAGGACTTGACTTGCTCTACAGCACAGTGAAGGACTTGACTGGCTCTACAGCACAGTGAAGGACTTGACTTGCTCTACAGCACAGTGAAGGACTTGTCCTACAATTGCTCGCCTTACAACTTCCACAACTCATATAGATAGATAGAAAAAACATGACCCTAAATCAAGTGACGTTGTTGTGTCCGATTCTGATTGTTTCTGCCTGTTTCAATGGGTAGCAGGAATTGCAAAAATCCAAAGAGTGCATTTTATTCTTTGGAACCCGACGACAAAAACGCACTCTTCGGATTTTCTGTCACGTGCGTAAAACGTGAGTTAGGCTGACGATTTTGTCCTTCGTTCAGAGTACACGGGACTGCATCACGGTGATCACTCAAGACATCTCAACACGAAAAAAAGTACTGCAAGGGGCGATTATTATTGGATATTCTGATTCTACGAGCGGCTGCGATTCCGAATAAATACTCATTTGACAGGTAGGTGTCGTGGAACACTGTATTTGAGCAGCGTGGTACGTTTTTCAGTAGCTTGCTTTGGTTAACAAAAAAGCCTTCTATTAAAGCATACATTTGTTGGGACCTGAAGTATTATCGAGTAGCTTCCATCTGCAAGAAATACCTCTACAAAAAGTGTCACAAGAGTCCAATTGGAAAAAAAACTACACCATTGGAAAGAGCGACCCACGACCATCAAAACAGTATACACAGTGTCGTTACCACCCATACAATGTTATAGAGTAAGTGGGGTTTCTGTACTGTGTATACGCGAATGTCGTTATGACTGTCCAACTCGAATATTTGTATGACACAAAGCCAAACAGATTTGATTTTTGGAATCTCCGTGTTCAGCCGAGTACAATGGTGCAGTCAGTTTCGTTGTAGGACTTTTAGGAAGTTTTTTTTGTACAGTACTGCTGAACGTGTCTTACAATTGCAGGTCTATGTCTGAGTGGATACTCTGAGCTGTTTAGAGTAAACCCAACTAAATCATCAGCAAAACCTACTTGGAAAGAAACTTTTGTACCACGACAACATCAAAAAATACTATGATGATGGATATTTATTGTCTCATAGTAGTTTAGAATGTGGGTGTTATCTATCGATTGCTCTTGCCCTCGAAATTCTCAGACCTCTGGAACACTGAAATTGGACCCCCAAGTGACTTTTCCTTTAACTATTTCCAACTAAACTAGTTGAAGACTAATTTTCCAACTGCGTTTCTCACGTTTCTCACGATTGCCAGCCGAGCACTCATCCCATGGGAATTCCAAGCACACCGTTGCAATCCCCGCGATATGCTCTACAAAATACACTCTGTTGGGAGGCAATTGTACGAGCTTGTGAGTACTTTTGCCGACCACCAATTACTGCACGAGTACTGTACAGTTTTACTGTACGAGTACAATTATCCACACAAAGTGCTATTACTGACTTATAAAAATGATTAACAAAATACCCTTTTAGACGAGCTAACTCGACTTGTCCTGATCGTACACCAACACTGATCACACGCTAATACTGATGATACACCACTTCAGCTCATTGTTTAAAATTGGCCAGGAGTGCCCGGAACACTACCCTGAACCGCATCAGTGGAAAGAGCAGGGGAAGCCACTCGTCCTGGGTCCAGAGACGAACCTGCAATAGGAGCCGAGGCACCAGGAGCAAGCACTCCAGGGTCCAGAGACGTTCGCTGAACGCCCTCGGTCACACCGTCAATGTCACCGTACTTGCCCTGCAGGGCTCCATGGTCCGTAACCTGACCGTCCTCCAGCTGCGCAGATCCGCCAACGGGAGCGTTGAAACCGGGGTCCACGGGCTCGGGAGTGAACTCGGCCCGATGGGTGCCGTCGAATCCGGCACCGGCATCCTCCTCCTCGGGAATGGTATGCACGCCTGAAGAGACAGGAGCAATACCAGCTCCGGCAGCTCCAGCGCCAGCAGCGCCAGCAGCACCGGCAGTGCCAGCAGCAGCAGCTCCAGAACCTCCAGGAACAGAAGAGCCGGCGGCGGCGGTGGGCTCGTACTGAGCAACTTGGGGCTCGTAAGACTGCTGAGTGGGCTCAAACTGTTGCTGAGCAGGCTCAAACTGTCCTCCAGAGCCAGGAACAGCGCCAGCAGCGCCAGGATCAGCAGCGCCAGGCTCAGCGTACTGTCCTGCGGCAGCTCCTCCAGCAGCGCCAGCACCAGCAGCACCAGCGGCACCAGCGGCACCCAGCTCCTCGGGCTCATCCTCCAAGTCGGCAGTGGCAAAGTTGGTCTTGCCTCCACTGACCTTGAGGAAGGCATCGTACCACAACTGAAGCTCCTGGTAGGTGGCAGCCTTCAGAGTAATGGTCTTCTTGGTGGGGATGGTAGAAGACGAGTCCTTGCCCTTGATCTTGAGCTTGAGATCACCTCCCTGGGGAGGGAGAGGACCAATGGTGGAATCGGGCACGTACAGCGAAAAGTTGGGAGAGGGCTCAATCAGAGGATCCTCAGAGGCATAACCGTGCAGGAAACCAGACCGGGTGAGCACGTAGAAGCCCGAGGTGTAGTTTTTGACAATGGTGCCCTCCTTTCGCTGCAGAATTCCAGAGACCAGAGGCTGAGCAGCAGGGTTGTCTGAGTTGGGGAAGGTGACGGTATCGAGAGACCGCTTGGACTTGGTGGGGTCGACCAGCTGGGACTGCTCTCGTCGAGCAAACTCGTCCCACTCAAAGTCCTCAGGGATAGCGGCAAATCGCTCGGAAAAGGAGACGTACGAGTCGTGGGCGTTGGCAAAGTAGCCAGAGAGAATCTCGGACGACAGCTGGACGGCTCGCTGGATCACCTGGACGATATGTCGCTCAAACGACTTGATGTTGTTCTGAACAGACAGCAACGAGTCACACAGCGAGTTCTCTCGGTTGAGCTGGTCGCCGACCTGGGCCAGGGTAGCCCGTTTGAGAACGTAAGGGTCATTCTTAGCGGACTGCTGCAGTCCGGTGAAGCCTGCGGTGGACTGGCCCAGGGTCTCGATTGACCGGTGGGTCTGGCCTCGCACTTTTTCCACCTCCTTGGACTGCTTGAGCGTCGAGTGCTTGAGTGTCTTGATATGTTTCTCAATCTCGTCCTCGAGCTCCTCCAGCGATGGCAGCACAGAAGTCTTGAGGTTCTGTTCGGACTGCGTGGCCAGGTTGATGAGGGTATCGAGCCGGGTGGCCATGTTGGAGAGTGCGGGGGTCACGCCAATGGCCTCGGGGTTGGCCTGATGAACACCGGTAGGAGTGTTGTTGTTTTTCGCAGTCTGGGTGTTGCTTCGGTTAGGAAGGCCTCCTCGCAGGGACTGTTGGAAGCCGTGCTGCTGAGTAGGCGTGGAGGGAGTTCCGGGCTCGGAAGAAACGCCTCCGTCGAATCGAGGTACCTCAGCGAGCGCCTTGCGCGTCTTCTCCAGGTAGCCCACCTGGTGTTTCTGCTGCGACGACGCAATGTTAATGTACTCGATGAGAAACGCCACGGTGGCACGCCAGTTGTCGAGGCGGGAGATGAGCAGGCTGGTGGGGTCGGTAGGGGCGTCCAGGGCGTGTGTAGGGCCGGAAGAGGCAGCGGCGGCAGTAGGAGAGGAGCCAGATGCAGCTCCGGCACCTCCAGCGGCGGCAGCACCAGCAGCAGCTCCAGTGGCACCACCAACACCTGCATGAGATCCAGTGGCACCTCCGGAGGAACCGGCGACAGGGGAAACAGGAGACTGAACTCCCTGAACTCCCTGGGCCTGGCCAGAAGAGTGAATGTACTCGTCGCCCTTAAAGTCTGGCTGCTGGGACGACGAGGTGAGAGTGGCACCGTCGAGATTGGCACCTCGTTGGGGCGCATAGTCGCGGTGGATGTCACCTACGGTCTGGGACATGGTGGGTGCGGCTCCGGGGGACAGAGATGGGGCAATTGCGGGCGAGGAAGTGTCGGGCACGTTCAATTGAGGCGCAGTCGTAGGAAGAGGGGGTACGTCGTTGACCGCAGCGGGAGCGGAAGCTGCAGGAGCGGTAGAAGTGGCGGGGGCAGTTTGAGCGGCGGGAGCGGGCTCAGACTTGCGTTTGAAGAACTTTTGACGAAAGCCGCTCATGTTATATATCGTTTTTTGAGGGCGTGCGTGACGGTGCTTGTGTGGGGGGAAGGAAGAGAGCGAGTTTGGACAGAGTTAGGTTTGCTTGCTGTTTGGGAGTGAGAGGAGTGGTGAGTGAGGAGGAGAGTAGGGTAACGCGGAACAGGAGAGGGACGAGAGACTTTGTTTTGTGTAATGTCACACGAGGTATGTGGTGGGATGGTGATTATAAATAGACGGCGTTCTGCTCATTTGTTTTTACCGTGCTCCTGTGCCTTCCTACTTGACTCGTCAGTTGGTTCAACTGCACACTCTCACGCACTTAGAGTTATATATATCGCAACATGCATAGCAAATGCATAGTGATATGGCAGCTCGTTTATGGTGATGGTAGGGGTCCAGACAACGGCAAGAGGTTTGGTAGTGGAGAGGTGAGTATTGTGGTTTCTGTGGCCATTTGTTTGTGTCTGTCAGTTTTGTGGCTCTGTCACTGCTCCTGTACCTCCCCCCTGCCCCCCCCCCCCCCGTCTGTCACTTGTGTCACTCCACTCTCATGCAACAGCAACCTTCGAGAGGCCACACTTCCCATGGTTGCTGCCTAAACCAGCCGGTTTCTGCCAAACAGAGAGATCGTCACTGGAATCACATGACTCGGTCAGCTGGCTGTTTCAAAGACATGTCTCAACGGTTGCTCACAACGCTAGCAACGTTCTACGTGCTGTCATGTGATGCGCATAAGCACCTACTGGTACTACGCACTGCAGTCTGGGGTACAGCCTGGGTACGAGTACGATACTCGTACTTTACGGGGTCTGGGGTATGCTATTTTGGGCGACAGTGGTGATATTACAACACTGGCGTGGTGCTAAATTGGTTCAGTGGACTATTTTAGCCCATTAATCACGTCCTACACGATAGTGCCTTTGATCATAATGGTTTAGTTTAGGACGGCAACTAGAACCAGGGTAGCAGGGTAGCAGCACGATAGCAACCCTTCTGGGCGCTAAACATTTCTCGGGGGACACATGGCCGGGCTTTAGCCTGCTCCAGATTTAGGGGGGTATTATTGTGTAGTCTTCAGGACAAGGGAACGAGAGAATGGACAGGTGATGAGTATGGGGTAGGGCGCGGGGGATTCAGGGGTTGAGGGGGGAAGCTGAAACGATAATGAGGGAGGGAAAAACAGGAAAAACATTGGAAAATAGTGCAGCATAGTGGAAACAACACAATCACATTAATGCCGCTCCAAACCAACTCTTGCATCAACTGTGGGGTCTAGAAGGAGACATTAGATTTTATTAGCATTTTACTAGTATTTTTTTTGAATTTCCAATAATAATAATTATAAATGAATTTCATGTAAGATAAGGTTTGTTAATTTAAAGTTTGCCAAATTAAAAGCCTTTTTTAATCGATGTCAAACTAGGTATTCCAAGTGACGAATTGTGTTGAAAATTTCTCAGTAGAGCATGAATAACGGTTTGATATTGGTGTAAAAACCGCATCCACATTGCTACATTTTCCATCAACATACATACATGTTCAAACTCGTCATTTTTCTAAACTAAATTACAAACTATGGAACTCTAAAGTTAACAAATCATAACAAAATGGATCGAATTTTGGGGGGCCTAAAAGTTGGTGTTACCGAGACAATATGGTGACTTGAATAGTATTAACAGAATCCTAGTGACTCCTTTACCTTGAATATGCAATTAAAACAGCCTCTTACAGTACTAAATTTTTGAAGTAACAGCTGTTTTGTATCGCTAAAGTGTGGCTGAACTTAAAACTTCTCTAGGGGGAGAAAGGGACATGGGTAAATATGAGTTCACAGGTCACGAAAATGATAACAAGTATGTAAATGGATAAACCGCACTGTCATAATACCGGTAATGCAATAAAAACCCCACCTTACAGTACTAAAAACTCGACATTTACGCCCTTCCATTTCTCCTGTAGAAGGTCTGTTTGGAGTGTCGTCAGTTCGATTCTCAGTCCACACACATTTATCATTATGGATGATAACGGGGTCAGGAGAGATATAGAAAGGTGTCAAAAGATTAATGTGAGCCTCGAGAGTTCACTAAATCAATAAAAACTACCTCCCTCAATACAAAAAATTCGTTATATAGACGGTATGTCCTGGAAAAGTGGCCACATTGTGTCACATTAGTCACGTGACAAAGAAAGACGTATCATCAGAATCAGACGGATTCACCGATCTCAAATATCTAATAATATTCACCCGTCACAGTACAAAAAAAAATCCGTATTTCACGTTGTCAATTTTGTCTGTATTTCACAACTACGTCTACTCATCCATACATCAATCAAATCCTTTTACTACCTTTTAGTATCCTATCTTTCCTGTTTCTTGCTCAGAAGACAACCTCAACTCACAAGCACAGCTGGCTACGCGCGTTGCGCCGTTGTGCTGCTGCAGACGCGCTTCGGTCGTCTACAGTCCAAGTACACTCGCTACGCTCGTGCATTTAGAGCAACTTGGTAACCCGACCAATAGCAATGGACTGACCCTGATCTCGCAGAGTAAACCGACCAAGCTGAGGAGTCTTGCTAAACTCATCCATGCAGACGGGGTTCTGGGTCTCGAGTCGAGCGATAATCTTCATACCCTTCTTGGCAAAGGCCGGGGGCTTCTTGGACTTTCGGTTGGTGCCCTTTTCGAGCTTGTGCAGCAGAGCGGTAAAACTCACCTCTTCGGCGGCAGTATGGATGTGCATGACACAGGAGAAACCAGTGGACAGAATCGACTTGAGCTCGGTGATGGCAATCTGGGCCTCAAACACGGTCACGGCAGCAACAGGCTGGACTGCAGAACACAGCACCTGACCAATCTGCACCTCTTCCTCTTCAATGCCCTTGACCTTGAGTCGAATCTGCTCTCCGACAGCAGCGCCTCCAACCTCGGCCTCGGTCTCCTTGTACAGAGTGGTGACCTCGACGGGGACCTTGGAGGGCATGATGATCAGGTTATCGCCCTTCTTGACAGAGCCCACCTCAATCTTACCCTCCACAATAGTGCCCAGGTTCTTCTCCTTGTTGGAGATGGGAAGCATGAAGGGTCCGTTGAGATCTCGCTCGAGCTCGAACGAGTCCAGAAGCTCGAGGAGAGAGGGACCATTGTACCAGGGACAAACCTCCTTGGAAACACGCTCCTTGACGTTGGCACCGGTGAAGCCAGAGACAGGCATGAAAGTAATCTCCGTCTTGTCAGAGTATCCCAGACCCTTGAGGTACAGCTTGAGCTTGTTAATACACTCGTCGTATCGCTCCTGGGACCAGTTGACGGTCGAGTCGTCCATCTTGTTGATGGCAATCACCAGCTTGTTGATTCCCTGAGTCTTGGCAAGCATGGCGTGCTCTCGGGTCTGTCCATCTCGCTCGAATCCAGTCTCGTACTCTCCCTTTCGAGCAGAAATGACGAGGATACCAGCATCGGCCTGGGCAGCTCCTCCAATCATGGAGGGAACGTACATCTTATGGCCGGGGGCGTCCAGAAGAGTGTACCGTCGCTTGTCGGTCTCAAAGTACGATCGTCCAACCTCAACGGTCTTTCCCTCGGCTCGCTCCTCCTTGTTGATATCCATCACCCAAGAAAGGTACCATCCGGGTCGTCCGGCATCAATAGCCTCCTTCTCCATCTTCTCAATGGTTCGCTTGTTGACGGTTCCAGTGAGGTACAGAATCTGACCTCCAAGAGTAGACTTGCCGACATCAACGTGACCCATGAAAATAATGGACATGTGGTCCTTGGTCTCACCAAACATCTCCTTGATGGTCTCCTGGTCAATCTCGGCGTTCTGAGCAGCAACAAGAGCATCAGCAGAAGCAGCATTCTCAGCAGCAGTCTCCTTCTTGGTCTCAGCAGCAGGAGTAGCTTCCTTGGAGACAGCGGGGGTAGCCTCCTTGGAAGGAGTGGCCTCCTTTGCGGCAGGCGCAGTCTCCTTCTTGGGCTCCTCCTTCTTCTCCTCCTTGACCTCCTTATCACCTCCAATCTTGAGAACTCCTCCAGCCTTGGGCTTATCACCTCCAATCTTGAGAGCAGGCTTATCACCTCCAATCTTCAAGGCAGGCTTATCGCCTCCAATCTTGAGAGCGCCTCCGGCCTTGGGCTTGTCGCCTCCAATCTTGAGAGCTCCGCCAGACTTGGCAGCAGGCTTCTTGAGCTTGTTGAGGGCCTCCTGCTTCTGCTTCTGGTACTCCTCCAGGGTCAGGGTCTTCTCCTGGGGCTCCTCAGGGGCGCCCTGGTCATACTGATCATAGCCACCGTACTGATCGTAGCCGCCGTACTGGTTGTTGTACTGGTTGTTGTACTGGTTGTTGTTGTACTGGTTATAGCCGCCCTGGTAGCCGCCTCGGTAACCGCCACGACCTCCTCGACCACCGTAGCCGCCACGGCCGCCGTAGTTGTTGTTGCCCTGGTAGCCGCCCTGGTAGCCGCCCTGGTAGCCGCCCTGACCCTGGTAACCCTGACCTCCGTACTGGTCATAGCCGCCTTGGGGGGCAAAAGACTGGCCGGGCACAAAAGCCTGACCGGGCACAAAGGACTGGCCAGGAACAAAGGAAGGGGGCTGGTAACCCTGACCCTGCTGACCCTGACCCTGTTGGCCCTGGCCCTCGTTGATGTTGGCCTTGTTGGCGAAATCCTGGTTGAATTGATCACTCATAATGTCGTGTTGGTGGACAAGGTGATTTGCGCTGGCTTTTTTGCACCGTGGGGATTTTTTCAAAAAACCTTGTTTGCCAAAGGAAAACTTTTAACCCTAACCCTGAGCCCACGAGCCCCTACCCACGGCAGGTTTAGGGCGTTCAACGGCTCAAGTGGGGGATGTGGGGTGGGATAGGGCAGCAGAAGAGTATGGGCAGGTGGTTATTGTGTCTGTGTTATTCACGAGGTTAGGGGTGTACTTGTACATGTTTGTGTTTGTGTAACTTGCGGACATGTGAGGCTGTGTGGACACTGACAGAAGATGAAAGAGAGGATGTATACAATGAGTACATTTGTGTCACAGATTGAATGTATCTGTGTCCATATTGATTAGTCACCTTCCGGTACTCTCAGCTGCTTCTGTGTCACCAGTTGGAGAGTTGTCATTTCATTAAATCTAAAACCGACACGTGATGTATATGGGGTTAGGGTTGGGAAAGGTGGTGGGCGTGTGGGTGAGGGCATGGGGTCAGGGTTAGGGTTAGGCAGGGTTGGGGCTAGGCAGGGCTAGGGCTTGCAGGGTTAGGAGATGAGGGTTGGTTTGTGGTTAGGGCTAGGGTTAGGGTTAGTGCTATGGCTTAGACTGCCGTATTCAGTCGCCAGTTCGATTCCTGGTTGTGTTCAATGTTAGGGAGCTTTTCCAGATGTTTCTAAAGACACACTCCCCGTCTCAACAGAGTACCAGTAGATACAGACACAAACAAAGTACTGCTACAATCACAAGATATCCATCTATTCTTTCTGGTCAAGCCCAGCTCTGATATTATTCATAACATGTAACTATAGATTAATTTAACACTCGTCTCAGTTCCCAGATTACGGAAGATGTAATTAGTTGTTCTCGTACCAGGGAGATGATACCTGGGTGTACAGCACTTGTAGAGTTTGATTCATTAGATAATTAATTAATATCTTGCCTGGCTGCACGGTTTGTATATCTTGTTTCATATTTTTTACCGGTATTTTGTGTGCTGCTCAAAATGAGCCAGTATTATCGTATATCTTGACCTCGTATTATGAAAACTTGTTGTGTATGATAAATTGGGTCACGTGACGCTTTCCTCTGTCTCACGCTATACGGCTGGGGTGAGACAACGGTATTACTAAGCCCCCCAGCTGGCGTATTCTTCCAAATCGGGATCTTGAACACCTCGCTTATAGAGTTGGCAGGGTGTGGTGAGAAGGAGACAAGGCGCAGCTCAGTACGATTGGGTTGGAGTATGAGGCGATAGAGCAGTGGGGTTTGGGCAGTATGATTCAAACAAGAAAAGACACTCATTGCAAAAAGCAAGTGCACCGTACGACAATATACGACGTGATAGCGACATGACTCAAGGATTGTGTAGAAACCACATGGTTCCAGAGATGTGCACCACCTAGTCAAGTCCGAGAAACGTCTGAAAGACGACTTTGGAGCGTGCCAGGCTTGTAACTAATTACCACACCGACACGGGGTATGCCAAGCCCAGGGCCAAGTGCAAAATTGGACGGCAAGAAATCTAAATGGCGACACAAACGGACACAAGCAGCAAGAATGAAAATAGTGGAAAGTCTAGCGGAATTAAAACATGAGGGTGGTTACCATGTGTGACCGTATCGGAGATATCGGAAATATGGTTTTGGCTTACTCATCGATCTACACACGTACAAATATGAGCTAAGGGCCAAAACCTTGAGTCTACAGGCGAAGGCTTGATCCGGTCTAAATTCAGAGTCTGAAGTGGGTTTGGCAAAGGAGGTTTTGGGAAATAAGAGTAGAGTTGCCGAGCCTGTGGCCATTAAGGTTAGGTCACAAAACGCTTGTATTTTTAGATAGAAGTTTCTCTCGCTTATCCTTATCGAAATAAGCTTTATCCCCCCCCCCCCTCCAAACCAAACCAAACCGAAGCTTATTGTCTACATCAAAGTTCCGGTTGGGGGGTCGTAGGTTGGAGCTGTGAAGGTGAAAGTTGGAGTCAGGGTGAAATGAAATGCGCTTGTCGGCGCGACTGGGTCTAAACATGTTTTGCGGATGAGGCGGGGCTAGAACGGCTTGAAAAGGACGATTTCGGGCTGATTTTGGACAAAAAATGGAGCCTTTTCAACCCAAAAAACACACCTCAACCCCGTCCAAATGCGTCCTTTACTCCCCTGGACCGTACAACTCGAGGGTCATGTGATGGAGACAAGTTTAACCTTTGGAGGGCACGTATTTAGAGGTCCGACAACAAAGCGTGACAAATGAATTGGTAAAAATGCACATGATGCAGATGGTGGGTGGTCAGAGTTTGGCGTAAAACTGCATTTTGGAGCAAAGCCGTTGATGCAATAGACGAATTAAGGTCCGCAGGCGGTCTATGCGGTTCAGCGAGGTGGGAAATGGTGTCAGCAACCTCGCTTAGGTGCGGCTACTCGTATTTCTGCGGATCCTGGAGGCGTGGGGCGGTCCATGCTGGCACTAGTAGCTCAATTGGCGGCAGCCGAATACATTGCCCCTGAAGAAACAACGTGGGTGGCTCAATTGGGTCTACTATTCTGTATGTGCTCATTCGGTATCTCTCTCTCTCTCGGTCACGTGGCTCAGCCAATCGGCGATTAAAGACAAACATTCGTATTGGCCGTATGGGCCGTATGCCGTACTGGGCGGTGATCAACGGATGTACCACTGGCTGAAACTAAGGCGCAGTGTGCCCACAGGTGAGATGGCCGAGCTCAGGAGACGACAGAGTTTGGCACAAATTTATGCACCGTTATCTAGCAGGTCAGCAGTACCGAGAGTCAGGGGTAGGGGGGGCAGAGCAGTCGGATCGGGCGGAATCAGATGTCGGTGGGTGTATTCCCCAACTGTTGACGAATTGTACCGTACTGTACTTGATGGTTGATTGAGTCGCGCATCATGTACACTCTAGACTGCTCTGCTGACCGCAGCGACAGAATGAACACCAGCCTGGTGTAATTTCATTCGGCATATCGAGTAACTCAAGATGATTCGAGTAGGCGTAGTCGTACAGTACCAGCAGTGCATGTCTCCCAGTAAGGCTGACAGTCTCCGGGGCTATAGGGTAAGAAATGCGCGTGTCCAGACTAGAGAATGTCATCATCTGGAGCTGTCCTCAATGGCTTTGAGCTCAATGGTAGACAATTGCGCTGTCTTGGACAAGTATGCATACAACACGTTCCTGAGTTGATCAGTATGGACTGTACAAAGAGTGATACAGGGTCAACCCCTCCAGAGTGTCTCACGTGAGCTGGCTGAACTGGTTGGATCTGACACGGTGGTGGGTACCCGATGAGTCAACGAATTGAGTTAAACATGGGCAAACGAGTAGTTTGAGTGGGGCTACTGCAAGGTAATTCTCGATCACTGTACAGTTGTGAACAAAAGCGTGCTGTCTGTATAACTCTCATACATGGTATAGCCCATATACTCTGCTACATGGTACAGCCCATTGTTGTAACGTCCGAGACTGAGCCACAGTCTGTACAGTATCGGTACTGTGCTACACTTCTCTCCCTCACTACCTCAGATATATTCCACGTGTCTGGAAGGTATTAGGCAGAGCAAGAACGAGCTACAGTCTACTACAGTCAAACTTCTACAATTCCATCAGCCAAGTACGTCCAATACCAGCTGTACTGCACTGCACTCAATTGATGTAGTCCAGAGCAAACACAGACCATGTCCAGTCACGTTTCACACCCTCTTCACACAGGTTTATATTGATTACACCCTCCGCCTCAGACTCATCCGCCTCAGACTAGCATTCTTTGGTCATAAGACATCTCCCTAGCCACTAAGCCACACAAGATATTCTCCTCTAGTACGAAAACTAACACGTCCAGCTCGGAAACACTCACCATAAATATATGCCTCCGAATGCTCGTTTTCGTCATGTTCTCCCCACTCGTATTTTTCCTCGTATCTTTCGTATCTTCTAAACCTTAATACATTTAAGCTTTCTCCAAACTCGGCAGAAAACGTCCAGACAATCGGGTCTTAAAAATGGCGGTTTGGTTGGATATTGAGACATGTTATTTAGAGACGGTCCGCAAGCATACAGTCAAAAGCCCATATCTCTGGGACCAATATTGCGTGTTCTACATATGTTGACGTTTACTTGCCATTTGTTGACATTTACTTGACAAGTTTGGCTAAACGGCTCAAATTACTTGGCCAAACCAGCTCCAAAACATGACTACACCTTCAAATACCTGTCAACAGCACTCAATGAACGAGCACCATCTACACACATGGCCATCAGTCCAGCCCAATGTCTCATTCCACCCCTGTCGTGTCCAGCTATGTCATTTCGTTTGAGACAGTCAACGGTGTGAGACATGCCAAACAACAGACATGCCAAACAACAAGACACAAGGGGATCAGCAAGAGAGGGGGTCCGAAAGAAGACAAACAGAAGAATGTTGAGATCCGGTGTATGTCGTGTTACCCATCTACACTGCAAGTACTGTACACCCATATCTCCTACTGTACAGTACTGTACGGCATTTTCTGTTGTTTCTTCTTCTTCTTCCTCTGTTTCTCAAACTTGTCCGATTTGCTGTTATTTTTTTCTGTTTTGTCGATATTTTTTTCTGGTTCTTTTTTTTCTTTTTTTGTCGATATTTTTTGCTTGCCCTCAAACTTTCGCCAAGAACTTGCTACCAAGTAAACTTTTGAGTGCAGGCTTGGCACCAACATTGCTCGGAGATTGAATTTTCGCCGTTGCAAACGCTAGCAGCGGCTGTAGCCCCAATACTTGTCCAACAACCTCCATTTTGGGCTCGTTTTAACACCCCCGGCTAGCGGTGAAATATCACACCCTCAAATCCCCGGAAATGTTTACTCGGACTTTTTTCCCACTCGCCCCTCCGCCAAATCGACTGTCTCACATGCACAGATGGCAAAGCAAGCACTGTACCACCAGGTGGATTTGGCTTTGCGTGGACATGCAACTCACGTGACGCAGAGTTCGCATCTAGGTTCCGCTTGTTCGTATTTCCCTGAAATGACGAAGCGCCTTGTTCGAACCGTTTGAACTCTCCGGCATGCACAGAAAAGCCAGAGAAGATGCAACGACCTGATGGAGTAGGTTGAGTACTAGTCTCATGTCCATGGAGTCCGCAGTGCATTGCTTGCAGAAACGCAGGGCTAGCCAAAAAGGAATTATACAGATCTACATTTGGCGTGGTTGCTGCTACAGTATGAGAACGGAGCGGTTCCTTGATGTACACTTTTGTAAACTTGTTCATCACTTGCGCTTCGTGTTGCTGATACTGTAGCAGACAACGTGGAACTCTAGCTGGCGCAGTGGAACTCTAGATGATGGCGGACTAGTACCCCCACACCCATCAATCTGATTCAGTAGACTAGTCCGAGACGACCGTACGGGTTGTGTGGTATCGATAGTACGAATTGTGTGGGATATGTGGCATGGATGGTTTCGTCTGAGTCTCCTCTACTCCCGTTCTGTTCCTAGCTCTTCCATCTGGCTCTTCCATCTGGCTCTTCCAGCATCGTCAATCCCTCCTCCCTCCCGGACTGTCCGATCCTGCCACCCCGAGTCCATTCACTAGTGGGAATAGTATGAAACCCCTACTGGACATCCTACGATGGAATATCCTCTTCACCAACTACCAAACAGAAGAAAACTCTTGCGGCACTTCTGATAGCGCCCGAATGTGAAAGTGTACTCCCATACTAGCTGTGGTAGGACTAGTGCGGGCAATATCGTACGTATGCCCCACCGTCTCAATACCTACTCTTGTACAGGAGATGGTAGTATTCCCGTCTGCTTAGTGAATACCCTTGCAGACAAATGAACAAGTTGACCATTCTTGCACATGTATTCATTCTTGTGCATACATTCATTATGATGCTCTAGCTGGCCCAGGGCTGTCCCTGGTTTAGTGCTATTTATTCATCCGTCTCTTATCGATAATCAGTAAAAGTATAGATGTAGAATGCACCCCATTTGTAGAGCTTAGCGATAGGTATCGATATAGACGATTTGCACATCAGTGGAATACTACGAATTCTTGTCAAATACCTTACTTCCTGCCTGGACCGCCTGTGGTATACTGTATAAAGTGGGTCGGAATCACGGCTAAGCGGCACAAACACTTGCTAGATCTACTATTTTAGTTATTTTGAACCAAATGCACTCTTCAGATATTTCACACAGTGTATGGTCCGAATTTTACAGCTTCTTCGTACTCCATCACTGGAATCCAAGTAATGGTAGAGTAAATTCACCAATAAAAGTCCTATAGTCGCAAATATTGGCCAAGTTGCTCATCACGACGCTACCAACAAAATGCACTCTTCACAATTCTGCTCCAAGACATTTTACATGTTTTATCCTTGTCTTAGGTATACTGGCACAAGCCTTTCCGAAGAACATACCGTTTAGTGCAAAAATGCAAAAATCGGAAGAGTGCGTTTTATTCTTCATTATCTCAATACAATATGATGTGGTTTTCTGCTCGGAATCCACATTATTCAGAGAGAAGGAATCCATTTTTTGTAGTTGAGCCTACCCACCAAGTAAGTATCCAAGTAAAATCCCCAAATCTAACTAACACCAACAAAATACATACACTATCTAACACCACAAGAAAAAGAGCAGGCGCAAATTAAAACAGACCAGACGATTCTGCTGGTGGAAACAATTCGATTCATACCAGTCTCAACATCACAGCTTTACCAGATAATTTCTTACAGAAGCATCAGTTGTCACCCCCCAAAACAGTGTCTACACATTATTATACCAAACTAAACCTACTTATCCATACACTACAAAAAACATATGCCTCCAACTTTCCCCATAGATACTCAATCGAAAACCTGAAAAGTGCATTCTCATACCCTGTTCCCACATTATCCAAATCACTTGTCATTTCATTTTCTTCACACACAAAATATCTCACAAACCACCCCTCCAATTTTCGCCCTCCTCAAGCATCAAACTTCAGCCCCAAAAAATCCTCCAAAATCTGTCCAAATCAGCCTCAACATGTTCATACTTGGAAGACGTCCAATTGATTAGATTTTTTGGCAGTCGTATTAGCCTCACTGTTTAATCACGTTGTACAAATTTCACTCACGTGACTCGTCTACAACTCAAGTTACGTACACTTTCATAATCCCCGTGTCGGAATAGAGGGAAATTACGACACTTTGACAGATTATAGAGGACAGTCTAATATACCGTTTTTGCTCTTGATCTGAACAGAAAAAGTTAGTATCCTATTATACTGACTCACGTGACTCTGAATATCCCCTTATTTCTCCAATTCCGACCCAAAACAACAATCTCACGAACCGTACTCCACCAATATTCATCCAAACTCTGCAGTTCAACTTCCCCCGAATTCGCCCCATCTCCAGCTTCATTTTGACACCACGAATGGCCCGATTTCCACCACTCTCTCTCTCACTATACATCATATTCCAGCTGCTCGTAAAATAAAGTTCTGTCACTGCCACACTAAAACATTGATAACTGGGGGTTCCCGTCGGCCAACCATTCCACAAACTTGACACAATGTTCCTGCTACCGGTATAGCCGTCCTGTCCGCTTTTCCCGCCTCCATCACCCCCACAACAGAATTCACCGCCATAAACCCCAAATCACCCCTTAAACAAGCAATTCCACAACCCCCGATCAAACTTGTTCAGTTCGAGAGCTACAAAAAATTCAGTTATACCATTCGAGTCGTCGCATTATGGAGAACAATCTGCCCCCCTCCTCTTCCTTCCACCACCTCTGTCAAAACATCTACACGACACCCTCATTCCCCCCTATTTCCCCTGATAACAACCTTAAACCGTTTAGCCTTTTGATCCCAAACATCGCCAAAAAAACGCGAAAAAAAAAAAGTACTCCAAAACTACACACCACTTTTGCCGTTTTCGCCACTTTTGCCGTCTTGTCGTTTTCGCTCACCATGGAATGGCTACTGGCTCAAGCGGGAGCTACGGCCGTCTCGTTCGCCACCCGAGGAGGATACTCTTTGGCCACTCATTATGCAGTAAAAACGGTGAAAAAATATCTCGAAACGGTTCCTCCAGAAGACCGCAAAGAACTGGAAAAGACACGACAGCGTCTGGAAACGAAAATCCTCATCATTTCGCCGGCTATCGATTTAATCCAGCTGATTTCCGCAAGAGGAAATACCTCTCTAAGCACAACTGTGGCACTAACCAGAGAGCTCAAAAACGATATTGTGGAGTTTCAAAATGATATGGACCAGAGCTTGGAGAGAGAGGACGGTTCTGTGTCGGTTACGAGGGTTAGGGAAGCCATGGATCTGCTATTGAAAAGGGTCGAAGAGGCGATCCCCTTGATTCAGCTGGCCCTAACCACATCAGGGGCGTGTTTGAGTGCCGATTTGCCCAACAATGTCTCTCCAGCTAGATTGTTGCAGGCCATGGATTACATCAGGGAATCCGAAAGGATTTGGGCTGAGATGGAAAAGGGGGGACGGGGATCCCTAACCCAGAGTGCCCTGACCCAGAGTGCCCTAACCCGCGACACTGGTCTCAAGGGCATTCCGTCGTTGGCGCCTGGTGGCGAGGGATTAGGGTCTGGACTAGGGTCCGGACTAGGGTCAGGGTCAGGACTAGGGTCCAAATCGCAACCACCAGACTCACTTTGTTCGTCTTGTGTCCAAATCGGACCCACCTTCTCCATCATCACATACACCACATTCTCCTCCTCCTCTCAAATCGCCTGGAAAGAAGACATGGCTCGTGCCCAACTTTCGCTCCATCAATCGTCTCAGTTCAAGTACTTTCTCAAACTGGAAGAAAACTTTGATGACGGCAGATACCATGATGACGAGCCGCGAATCACGACAATTGATGTTTCCAAAATCACTCGTTTGTTTTTTTCAGCCTCCGGAAAGCTGCTTGAAATTGAAGATTCCAAATCGCCTGTTTTGGTTGTGAAAATCAATGAAGCCGATTTGGATCAAGAGGAGGAGGAGGATGGAGAGAAGGAGGAGAATGAAGAGAAGGTCACGTGGCTGGCTGTTGAGAGTTGGTCACGTGCCAAAGAGGAGGAGGACATTGAGGACATTGAGAGTGAGTTTGAATACGATGATGTGGACAACTCGTTTGATATGAGCGTGACTGAAGATACCCCGGGGGGCAAGTCACGTGTTTTCGACTCTCCGGTAAAACGGGAGGGTGGTGGATCACGTGATTATGATAATCCAAGGGACTTCCTCAAGTCCAGATATGCAACTAGTGGGAACGCTGACAAGTACGCCTCTGACGCCCATGTGACCTCGCTATCGAGCCAATTGGACTCGTTATCAATTGACAGTGAATCACGTGATTCCATCTCGCTGCTGGAGTACCTCATCCGTCTCCTTGCTCTTCAATCGAATGATCAAAAATCGGCTTTGGAAATCACCGATGAACGTCTGAATTTGTACCTTCGCGACGAGTCACGTGCGTCCGAGTATGATCACGTGATTCCGGCTGTTGAGGTGAACCGGACCATGTCTCGGCCGATTGCTCCTGATACTCCTGTTGTGTTGGGTGGTAGGAGGGGTGGGAGGTATGGGCGTGGGGGTCATCCGGGGCACGGTCACGTGGGTCAGTCGGGGCACCCGGTCAACGGACACGTGATGTCTGGATTCGGACATTTGAACTCA
Source organism: Yarrowia hollandica (assembly GCA_900519065.1). Taxonomy (NCBI): domain Eukaryota; kingdom Fungi; phylum Ascomycota; class Dipodascomycetes; order Dipodascales; genus Yarrowia; species Yarrowia hollandica. Next base: position 813,928 of record ULGV01000007.1, on the reverse strand, counting down.
GTGTCACGTCCCGTTTCTTCGGCAGCTCCTCAGACTCCCATGCGACAGACGCCGTTGAGAAACGCACAGTTTTCGTCGTTTCATACCCCGAATACGAAGAGTGCGTGGGAGGTGGATCGGGTGATGAGACCGAGTCCGTTGAAGCGTCAATCATGAGCGTAGCTAATGATTCTACTGTGGTTGACCGCACGATCATGGGCCAGCAATCATGCAAAACTAAACCAGTGAGACAATCAAGAGTGACGCTTTAGTGAATTACTCGCTATACTTACTGGAGCAGTGGATACGAATTGGCAATCAGTCGCTGCGATCACCCGCTACGCTGATCATTTCTGTGAATGATTTGAGTAGCTACCTCTGGAAAGACAGGAGGGGTTTTAGGGAGAGTGAATGGTTGTGTGTTTACCACCAAGAGTAAAACATTGGTACATGTTGAGGACACGTTACTAACCTCACGTTACTGGTGTTTCACCATGGCACTATGGAGATGGGTACAGCACAAGTGCTGAAATGAGCACAAGTGCTGAAATGAGTATAACAGTGGCCACTTCTCTACCACTGACAGGTTTTCTTTATCAACTGATTAAGCAGTGGAATCACAGAGCACAGTGTATTGTAAGTAGATGGATAGAGTGAATGGTGTCGGTTGCGTAGTGTCGGAGTTGAGTAGAATGTACCAATCACGTGATGGGGTTCTAGTCACGTGATGCACCTCAAGGGTGTAGTTTGAGTGTTGTATTGTTTCGTGTGTGGTGTGTTGTTTCGTGTGTGGTGTGTTGTTTCGTGTGTGGTGTGTTGTTTCGTGTGTGGTGTGATGCGGGTGCGGTGATGCAGATGGTGGAAATGACATGGTCAATAACTCGGAAAAAATGTAGATAATGAGTGTGTGTAAACCAGCCCGTTCTGCTCTTTGTCACACGCTCTATCAAACGCACTCTTCGGAATTTCCACAGCGCCTCTACTTGTCTCAATATGGCTCACTTGGTGTTGTCGCAACGAAGGATAATCCCGAGAGAACTGCCACTTCAATATATGGTAAAGAACAAGTGGCACCCGACTCGGGATTATCCTTGTTTCCGACAAGTGTCAGGAACGTCTAATTCGATATCTAGTGGTGCAAGGAGAAATCTGAAGAGTGCATTTTGTTACTCTTGCCGTGGAGATTGCAACCGTCAGGTTTGTTTCCACCAAGCTCGTTTCGTCCTTCTTTTATCATTCACTCGTTGGCTGGGAGTTGAGTAAATGTGGTTTAATAGTTGGGCTTTGTTGGAAATACTAAGTAAATATGCGAAAACACAAGGAATGTGTAACTACAGTAATACAGGGGTTGGACTTCTGTAAATTTCAACATGTAATCATGCCGCTGCAAGGGCTTAAGAGTAGAATTTGTAGCCCGCTTGGATGTTTCTAATACCTCATTTGAAACACCTTCAAAACGACATGTGCAAAAGTGCAAGTCGTATAAAAGGATAATTACGAGTAGAACGCCACCAAGAGGGATGGTCGTAAAACCCTGAGTTGAAGAGGTATGGGAAAACAAGAACTTCTGTTGGTTTTCTCAGATGGCTCTTAGCTAAACAGTATTGTTATTGTGTCCCTATCCCGTTCCTGTGTGGAGTTACGACGTATCTTTATTCCAAAAACATATAATAGTTCATTAACACTACTATTAGTATAGCTGGAGATTTTAAGACACTTGGATGTTGTACATGATAGCATATATTGTCATTTGCAGAAATATCTACTACATTGGATTATTTCTGCGGAAGTTGATTGATATCCAAATTTTCTCCCTGTTTACTTAAGAATAGTTAAGTTGTAAATGTAAAGTCACGTAAGTTTGTTAGATAAGTGTCCAAAACAGCACCTTTCCAACTCGTTCATTATAGGTCCAACCGGTTCCAAATGAGGACCCAACAAACACACGATGCGATATATTCCCACACGCCATTCATATCATCGATAGCTCATTTTAACAAAAAGTTATACACCGTCCAAATTCCAACCATTCCAACCTTAAATGCCATCTCCGATTATTTCATTTTTATTTTAGGTCAATTATGTCACGTCGGAAATGGGGACAATCACGAGAAAGTTACCACAACACAGAACGTCTGTAACTTGTCCAGAATTCGAGGTATCATGGCGTAACTAGTACCATCGTGACCCCAGGTCGAAGTAAAACAATGCCAGACTTTAATCCCCCCCAAACCCACTCTGTGGCAAGTTGTAACGACACTTTTAGTTTCACTGGTTTTGTTAGAGTATTCCCTTTTACAGTTGAAAGTATGAACACATGGTAAGTAATTAGTTGATGTCCTAACACCACCCCAACTTTCCCAACACCCATCGTGTCAACTCCAACGGCCGTCCATCCGCTCACCAACTTCCCCTCCTCCCCCCCCATCCAACTCTCCGCCCCTCATCCCCCCAGTTGCAAAAGTTACGCGCTGTCTAAATTCAACGACGTTGAACTCTACCGAGCATAACCTCTCCCAGGTAAATATCTACATGCCTGATTCGGAAAAGACGGAAGCTGTTGAAAATTTTGCACCCAATAGCCGATACGGTCGCCACATGGTATGAAAATGTGCGTCTTGATGTCTCAGATGGACTGTGCACGTGATCTAACCGATTAGACGAGTATTCGGAGTTTCCCGCCAGCATACGATAATGTGGGCCCCCCCGACTACATGTTTGGTGAACATGAGGGCACCGCTTCCAGCTGACCCTCGTGGTTTGTCTAATGACCTTTGTTAATGCCAGGAACATGCGTGTCGCATTTACTTAACAACATTACTTGCTTTTGTTAACCCACAACCTAGCCATTTTGTTCACTTTATCTTTCTTGTCTTAACAAACTTCATCTAGCGTCTAACTATACGCACACAACAAGTTTTCGGTAAAAAAAAAAACCAAAAAAAAAAGGTCAAATTCACACTAGCGGTAATGCAAAGGCCATCATTTGACAACCGCGACTCCCATAAACACTATAAATCCTTCCATCCCTGGATATGTACATGCACGACTTTACTGGATTAAAAAAGAGGTAGCTTTTTGCATACGCTAATGCATGCTGGATGTGGTGTGAGAAATGGGGTGACGGGGGTTTCTTAAAAATATGAAAATATAGTGTAATTTTGCACATTACGAAACTCGTAATTGTCGCTATTTTCCCCCATTTCTCCTGCGTCACCAACAGTTCTGGTGCACCGTTTTGATCATCAAAAACTTATTCCCAAACAGCATATTCAGTTAAAGCCGTTCAATGGAGAAAAACTCTGAAACTAGTGCTGGATGTCGGATAACGGATGAATAAGCGAGGTTTTAGGAATGTACACTCACGCGAGGATGTATAATGTTTTTGACAAGTGTTGGAATAAATTCGTGTAGAGATGGAGGAGTTGAGGTTGTGTCCCTGGAAGTCACAAAACCCGCTGTAGAACCCCCGGAAAAGGTACATTAAAGCCATACCCGGGCCAGCCACGTCTCAAAGCATCGGAAAAGGCTTGTATTTGTTTTCCGATGCATTTGCAATCGTGCATCCTCCGCTAATGCTATATTTAGGGTCAGTACCATGACAGAACAATACAAGAGATAATGGGCTGAGTTTTATTATAGACGATTAGATTTTTTTTGCAAAGGCGGCTCACGTGATGGTATAACAACAGTTGTATATGTTTTTCTTTTTCCCCGGCCTCCCTGTGTGGTAGTTTTTACCGCCAAAGGGTTGACACATGCATCACCTGTCTCTGCTGATAAGAATGTGCACAACTTTTTGATAACTGCCGGAGAGAAGACTGGGGCTTTGGATCTAGAGCCGGCTGCCACTTTTCCCCTTTCTGTCAATATCCCAGAGCTGTACCTTGTCCCAGTCAAATGTTGCACACAACCGTATAGTATCCACGCCCTCACAGTACAAGCCGTTTCACGGACTTTTGCATAATGTAGGTGCCCAGGGACCGAAACAGGAGGTTTCAGGGGCGACAAGTGTTGCAGACGTGAAAATCCGGACTTGATAGCTGCTCCATGTCAGGTTCTATAGCAAATCTTACCCCGGACAGGTAATATTATTGGTGGCCCCTATAGCAGTATACTTCATGGCTGGCAATTTCCGAGGCGACGGAGCCTGCTTGCCTCACGTGACCCTCCGTCCGTCCTCCGGCAAGCTCTTTCTTTCTACATGGATTCAGAGATTATTTGAAACACTGCAGCAAGTGGTTCTCCTGTAAGTACGAGAAAGAGTTCGAGAGTACGGTGCAGTACTTTTTCCCACTAGCGTATGTTGACACATGGTCACGTGCGTGCTCGTTTGCATTTCTTTTTCTTTGACGCTGACTAACCTCCTACAAGCTGCAATCACGCTTGATTGCAGTACACGCCTCGCATGGATAAACACGGTGCCTGTTAGTCTCCGTCAGCTGTTTATGGAAAAGCCAAGGTGCATTCGAAACGGCTAAAAATAAAAGAGAAGACAAAAACAAAAAAAAACAGCAACCCAAGAAAAGGCGTGCGTCGGACCCAGGGCAGAAAAACCCGATCGATGCACTGGCCCAAACTCTTTCTCAAAGTCTAGCCTCCGGTGAAGTGTGCGTAGAGTAAACGGTTTTAACCTGCAAGGGATGATATGCTCTCCTTCTTGGCTGCAGCTCCACTGGTACCAGATAGGTCCTAATCAATGGCGTGGGCTAAGGTGGAGCCACGAGGCCGGGATTCTAGTGTATGTGTGGTATTTTAGCGTGTCTGTTTGTTTTTCTTTTTCTCCGATTTTTCAACCATTTTCTCGAATTTACCTGTTTCAAAAACACACTCGGTAAATCCCCCCCAAACCCCAAATCCTCCCCCTTTTGCCGCTCCGGCCCTCTCGCACGTCATCCCCTCGCCGGACCAAACCATGCCGCCAAACTTACATCCCCGTATCGCCATTGTGTCAGTTGCGACACGAGTTTGTAGATGAAACCGTGAGATTGGCAAACCCCGGGATGATGCAATGGTGGCTGCAAAAGCCCCCTGACGGGCCTAAACCGAGCAGCTACAAGCGCACATTGGAAGATGGTCGCAGTCCCGGATATTAGTGGCTTTTTTTTTCTTTTTTTCTTCCTTTTTTTTCGGTATTTCTAATTTCCAAATATATTGCCCTTTTACCCCCGGAGCATCAACATCGAGGGGGGCCTGCCCATCTTACGCAGTATCGTGCCAAACACAAATCCGAATGAACCATCGTATTCTCGGGGCCGTGCACACCTGACTTGTCTCCGTTCCTTGTCACAAAGCCGTTTTCTCACCTTGATTGACACTTGTTTTGTCCAAAAGTTGGCACCTTCTCTAGCCTATAATATAGCCTTTTCCACTAAACATCAATCATGTACCCTCTTTGTCTTCAACGGTTGGGCTAAAAAAGGCATATGGATATATACTGTGAACGTACCGGAATCGGGGTACAAAGCTGAGATATCGAAACCGGAATGTTCGGAAATGGATACGCGGGCTCTGAGAAGGCGTATTTCGCTGCACTGGAGAAAATCCACCCCAAAATGACCGTCTAGCACTACTTCCTGATTTCCGTAAAGCCGAAAAAAGGTGCATCTTCCGACGCACGGATCCAAAGTTGGCAAGGCGCATCACGGAAGAGAAATGGGTCGTGCGGCTTATAAGAAAACTAAAGTATTGATAACCCCACGGATACGAGAGATTTCTCAAATATAAATAGCGCAATTACATCCCCTCGAAGAGCTCTATCTTCAGAAACTCGAAAATCTGTTTTTCGCCCACTGCACGTCCAATATCCGCTGTATCGCTTACCGGAGGATATCTCCGATCCGTATCCGCGTGAACCTTATTGCAAAGTGTAATCGTGTGGAGTCAGGCGTACTCGGTGGGTCACAAAGACGACCTACCACTGGTCCCCATGCAGTCCTGCAACTAATGTCCGTCCATGCACCCACGGCTGCGGTACGTCAGCATACATTGTGAGCATGACAGCATATGACAGGTCCAATCGGCGCTGTACGGTGGCCTCTTTGTGCATTAATAGTGTATGATAATCAGGGGTTGAAAAAAAAAAAATTCCATGTATCAATTCCGCCAGCTTCAACAAATGTCACATCCGGCCCATGCGACTCATTCGCCTGACACAGATACAATCAACATGTTTCACCATCCACCCCAATTGAATTCAATCGACCTCCGTTAACATTAAGATAACCGTGTGGGTGAATGAGTGAGCCTCGGTTTAAGTTTGTATTTTTGTCATTTTTTTTTGTTCTCTTTTTTTTTTGTTCTCTTTTTTTTTGTTCCGTTTTTTTATTTATTTTCTTTCCACTCCGTTCTGCTTATAAATTTGATGCCACTGCATGACAACAACCACAGACAAGTCGATTGACAGCTGCATACACCACATGTGTCACTACAGACAAGAGGCGCTAGTGTAGGAGAACTAGCCTGATAATAAAAAGCTGTAGCGTGCGTACGAGTGGGCCAACAGGGCTGAAAACTGGTACCGTGAGTAACCCCGTGTGTGCGAGTACAATGGGGTCCTTGGATTGTGTGTGGTGCTGCTGTGGCTGACATGAGGGACGTTTCGGCCCCACAAGAGGTTTGTTGCCAATAAACTATCGTGGTTGGAAAAGTTGGAGGAAAAGAGTGGGGGGTTCAAGATGCGGCATGGTGGTACATTTGGAGACGGAGACTCCGCCGCATGAGTCGCCTGATCCGCTGCTTGATTATTAAGCGTGACACTGCTGCATACTCGTCCTGTACTCTCTATGAACACAGCAACCCTCGGGCCCACATCCTACGCCCGTCTTCTGGACAAACCGTTAGATCTCTAGTCTCACTGATGCATAAGTGCGTTTGGCCCGTTACATCGGCCCGACAGATACCGAGGTGGGATTTATTATCAGAAAAAGAGTCGGACGAGACTCGGAGAAGCCATGGACAGCATCTGCTCAGCCGTACGATTCGTCCCCAAGTAGAGTTGTCTCTGTAGCCCGGTGCGTTCCAACACTATGCCCCCTTTCACTCCCCCGACTCTGCATGACTAGACCCGCCTAACACCACTCTAAACAACAGGATAAAAAAATGGGTTGCAGACAAGGCCGAGGCGAGAAAATCGCAGCCGATGACGACACTGGTCTTTGTTTGCTACAATCGCAGAGATCTCGTTGCTAGCTCATCTGCATCCCTTTTTACCCACTTGTCTCACTTGTCACTGATTCAGGCGTGCATACGCCGCTATCGAAATGCAACACCATGTCTGCCTGAGCAACACAAGAGAAATGTAGGCTACATGAACAAGAGGTGGTGCATGCGCACACCATCATTGCCGCTCCACGTTGCAGCTTTACATTGTGTTTGTCTTGGCGTTGAAGGCGGTGGTAAAATACAACCTGTAATGTTGCGACACGGACACAAAAGTCCCAGACACAAAAGAAAATTCAAAAAAAAAATTCCACTCGTGAACCAAAATTGCGTACGCTACAAGTAATTATACAAGCACACATTTCCTTCTGTAAGTACCTCTCTCTCTCTGTCTTCTGCACTAGCTTACGTAATTCTTTACTACTGCAGGAGGCTACCAGTGCGTGCCATACTTACTGTTGTAGCGCGTTTCACAGTATTCGAATAACCCAAGTTGAGTGTCGAAAAAAAACGGAAAAAAAATTAAAAAAAAATTAAAAAAAAATCAAAAAAAAATCAAAAAAAAAAAATCAAAAAAAAATCAAAAACTGGAGAAGAAACAGCAGATCTACCACTACACACAAAAACGTAGAGAGAGATCAAAAAGGGGAAAGAGGAACACTGGGAAACTGGAGGTAAGCTGCAACTGGGGTGGTTAGAGGAATACCATGCTACGCTCGTCTAATAACCAACGAGCGAAGCGAAGAAAAAGAAAGAGAGGAACAAAAGAGGAAACAAAAAGTCAAGAAAACAAATCATGTTTATGTATGTATAAATAATGCTGGTTCCTCCGTAAGAAAGAAGTGCAGGAAGGGGGTGGGACAGATTGTAGACAAGTCGTATCGTGTCAGATGCCATGTCGTATCAATGTTGATTGTGTCGTGTCGTGTCGTGTCAAATCATGTGTTGAAAGACTCAAGTCGAGCTACAAAGTAGTGTTTGTTAGTGTCGATGCAAAGGGGCGAGAGATGGTGGTGAGGGGTGTGTATCTGCCGTCTACAAATACAGGGGCTCGGTCAAAAAGACACTCTCCTGATCGTCTCGCTTGAAGGGAAGCATCACGTCGGCGGGCGACACGGAGCACGGCTGCTGGCCGCCCTGCTGGATCCACTCCGGCGTGGCGTTGGAGCTGGGGGGCGTCTGGATGCTGCTGGCGCTGGCGCTGGCACTGGCGTTGGGCGCAACGCTCATGTCGGGGACTTCACTGTTGTTACCCACGCCACCCCACAGGTTCCACGACGACAGAATCGACGACGGCGATGTGGACTCGAACCGATCAAAGTTGATGTCTGTGGATGCAAGCGCTCGGCCGGTGGGCACTCCGTTGGAGTGCTGCACAGGCTCCATGTCCAGGGAGGAGAACACGTCCGAGTCCAGCAGTGGTGACGACAGGTCGTCGTTGAGAATCTGCAGGTAGGAGGCGTCCATGGTTCCTGTGGGGACCAGGGCCGGTGAGTCGACCCATGCGGGAGGAGTGACGGCGTAGAAGGGCGAACTGGGCGAGTTGGCCAGCTGGGTGGCGGCGCTCAGAGAGTGTTGCGAGGGCCGCACCTTTTCGATCCGGTTCTTGTTTCTTCCCGAGTGCATGGACGACAGCGACGACGACGAGTTAGTTCGGCCGAGAAAGTTGGTGGACTTGAGAGCCGATTCAGGCGAGTGCGGCGACTGGGGCTGCGGCGACAGCGACGGTGTGGTGGACAGGGCTCGGTGCTGGTGTGTGGGGGTTGCCACGGCAGCCGCTCCTCCGGGGGGCGTCTGGATGGGCTGGGTCTGCAGCGTGGGCGAGTACTGCTGCTGCTTGACCTGGGTCTGGGTCTGGCCCTGGCCCTGCACTTGTGCCTGTTGCTGCACCTGCTGCTGTGGTTGGGGCTCCTCCAGCACGGCCTTGTTGATGACGATGCATCCGTTGGCGCCCGTGGTGGTGGAGTTGGGCGGCAGCACCTGGGGGTGTTTGTTGGTGCAGATGCATCCCCCTCCGCTGTAGCAGGGACAGGTGGCGGCGTGTTTGCTGGTGGACGATCCACACTTGCACTTGACGTGCAGCGCCTTGTTTTTGCGGGCCTCACGGCAATGAAGACACTGGGTGGCGGGCCGTCCCTTGGGCTTGATGCGGATGAGCGGCTGCTGTGTGTGTGTGCACGACGACACTCGGTGGCCGCGGATGCATCGCTCGCACGCGTACTTGATTCCTTCGATGACTACCATTGTGCGGTGGATGTTGGTCTGTGTTGACGAGGCGGTTGGTCTCTTGTGTCTGTGTCACCTCTTGTGTTACTGGAGATGTGGTGGGGGAGTTTGTGTCTGTGTACCTGTGTGCAACTGCTTGTGTGGTGAGATGCTCAGACTGGGTCGGTGTGGACGTTTCTGTGAGCTGCACTTCCTTGATAACTGGCCGTGGTTCTCTCTCAACCGCTCGACTGGCCACAGGTATATATACTGGTGGACAGGCTAAGTTGGGAGACGAATGCTTCTGAACTTGACACACAAAGCCCAGTCTAGAACAAGCTCGAAATGAAAAAGGGAGCCTGCACCCAAACGTTAACCTTTAACATCAGCTGGATTTAAATAGGGTTTGGACAGAAAACGAAAAGTGTATAAAAACGCAAAACCACAACGCTATTTTCGCGGGAGTCACTCGGAAGTATGAATAGATTCAAAAAGAGAAAAATCAACCAGCTCAACTGGACTGGACAACTGAAAGACGACTTGGCACATCCGCCACCTTATCGGAGTGGTGGTTTTTGTCAGGGCTCTTTTTTTAGCGTCTTTTCAGTTGCAAAAAAAATGCAGAAAATCCGGAAAAATCAAAATAATTACCACCCGCCCGTATTCCACCCATTTCCACTCTTGCCGTCCATTTTCGCCCCTATAGACGCCCGAATACCTCCCGTTCACATCCCCCCTCTGGCCAAGAAAATCTGCATGTATCCATGCACCGAAGCTATCTGTCAGGGTCCGATAACTCCGTATCTCCGAAATATTCTCTTCCGATGCACTCCTGCACGACGGGACCAACGTGCAGTCGATTTGACCTGTCAACTCCACAACTTGTCATGTCACCACCCACCGATCAATGCAAAGCATAAAAACCAAAGGCGGAGATGACATTGAAGCATACTGTATTCTTTCACCTGTTACACTCCCTCACCCTTTTTTTTTTATTTTATCATTCACCCACACACACTGTCTCTCCCTCTCCCCTGTGTGTGCATGTACTGTATGTATGATTTTTCGTTTTTCGTTTTTCGTTTTCCCATTTTCCCATTTTCCGCCTTTTCACCTTTTCATTTCCCATTTATTTCTATTTTCATTTATTAATCTTTTTATTTATTTTCATCCCATTTGTTTCTCGTCCACCACCACCACGTAGGTTCTCGCTTATGCAAAGCCGTACCCTCTAGAATACGTCTGTATGGGATCGAAAGAACCAAATACGAAAAGTGGTTTGACACTGGCCAGCTGTGTTTATTTTGTCAGAGCTTTTTTTTTTGTGTTTTGTTGTGCCCTTTCTCTTTTTTCCTTTTTTTCCTTTTTGTCCACACTCTACTCTCCGTGACCCCCACAGCCGTATCGTGTCCGACGCTAAAAAAAATGCAACGATGCTACGGAGAATAGGGCGCAAAAAGACAGGGAAAATTGGGATATGAGCAGACGAGATGGCAAATGGGCACAAAACATGGTGCTACAAGGCTGCCAAAAATCCAGACCGCCACCTACTCGTCCAAACAAAATATCCCCCTACTAGCTGAGACATTGTCAACGACATTCATTGTTTCGACGCGTGGAAAAGACAGCCGAGAGTTTATATAAGCGAGTGTCCCAAAAAGAAATCTGATAATGGAATGTCATGCAGGAATCGATTGTAGGAGGAGGGGGATACCGGGGAGGGTCAATCCGAGGCTGGAGAAGACGAGTGCGGGCTCTGGATATTTTTCCCGATTTTTCCTGGTTTTTTTCCCAGACATTTTGCAAAAAAAATCAAACAAAAATATACAGCTGGCCCTCCACTTTTACTCACTTTCGACATACCACCTCTCTACACACATGGCGCTCACGAAGTCTCACTTCAAGAGCAAAAGCCGTGTTAGGGTTGTCGGGGTACGGAACATCAACAGTGCGACGTGCCAGAGCAGTTTGACAGCTGGAATTACGGCGTTTGACAGGTAAAAGACGTTGTGTGGTGATAAGCGAGGCCCCAGAATGTGGTTTGATTTTTCCCCCATTTTTCCCTGTTTTTTGGAACCCGCAATGCCTCTCCCCACACTCACCAGTGGTCGTATCACCTCGGCTACAATACGATAATGACCAGAGAAAAGAAAATAATTTTTTAATACTGCACTGATCGAAAAGTGGTGGCACCCGATTGCAAAATGAAAATCTACATGGCAATTCGCAACCTGGGGGGTATCTCACATTTCTTGGCGGACAAATTAGTATTTAATGTCCTGGGGTGGGAGTCAAAGAAATTGAACGATAATGGAAGAGTGGGGGGAAAAGTTGCTGACAATGTACGTCAGGCGATAAAGTGTCGATTCATGCGAGGCGATTTTCACTACAGTATTTAGCTATTTTATTTGCAATTGTTTTATCGTCGATTATGAAATTCAAACTGGCCCTAACCCTCAACTGTGGCTTGCAGAAGAAAAGAAAAAACATAAAACCAAACGAGACAACGTGGCGAGGGTTGTGGACGAGGGGTTGGTATAGAATGAATGGATAAATGCTGCTGAGTTAAGTAACAGCAGGGTTAGGGGTAGGAGACGGTGTGGGAATTGATTCCTTTGGAGCAGTTATTCATTTAGGACTGTTTCCGTGCGCATCGTTGGGGATTTGGCAGAATACGGAGGTGGGAAAAAGACTGGGACGCTTTTGGCTTGTTTTCAACCTCTGGGTAAAGTTTGGTTTTAATTGGATAAAAATTGGGTATTTTAGGGGACGGTCAAGAGGCCGAAATCGTCCAAACTTCCATAGAGTTGATAAATTTAATCATTAGGGGTTTGAAAAATAAAGGTTTCAGGGGAACGTCCGTGGAGGAGAGTTGTGTGTGTGATTTGGGGGGATTGGGCGACAGCTGGACGTGATATTATGCGGTTGAAGATTAGGGGTTCTGCACTTTGAGTGTAGTTTGGTGACGAGAGTAGGTATTGAGTTGGGGGGTTCAGGGGAGGGTTGTTTGGGTTGTTAGGAGTGTTTTGAGGCTGCGTGGAGTTTGCTGGCCGATTGGGGGAGATGGGGGGGGCAGTGAATGTGGGGTAGAGATGTTGGGTGGTGGGACGGGTGCAACTTTTTTTACACATGAGATGGAGGGTTGAGATTTGGTGGGTGGCTTTTATGGCCGTTGCTGATTGTGGTGCTAGTGTTGGTGAAACGATTGAGCAAGTATAGCATAAGTTGTAGGCTATATTGTGGTGTTGTGTCTGGAGGGGAGATATGTGGAGCCAGAACTTGGAGTTTTGCAGTATGAGTCAAGAGGGGTACATTGAATAGCTCATTGGGGCGTCACAATTAATGCCTGCAGATCTTTATACGCATCTGTTCAGTGGTGTCATTTTTACAAACGCCGGAATACGTGCCGTGTGATGAGCAGTGTATGTATGTATATAATTATCGGTACCGGTTTTGGACTTGAGAGTTGGATGGGGTGGCTGCTGACTGCTTTGGGAATATACTGAACAGTTTCTTCTGGTTGTATCCTTTCCGGTACAGTTTCTGGATGCAATGGTTCATGGAGATGTGTTGAAGAGGTATGTATGGACATTGTCACAGAGTAGGTCAATGGACGATAGCACGCTTCCATAGTGTGTAATTGTTCTCAATGGAGCCATTTCCACTTTACTTGTTTGTAATACACTCCCCAAATAAAAATTATCTGTAGTTGGCTCACCCCCAGTATCCTCCCAGTTTCTGTACCGCCAATAAAAATTGCAATATTCAACCAAACGAAATGGGGGTTCGTATGGCCATTCCTTGCATAATTCCTTACATCTGACACGAAACTCCCCTCCCCAGCTCATCTGTACCATCTTTTAATGGTATTCCTATTTCCACCCTAAAAAAATAAAACGTCCAAAATCAGAACGTTGCTCTTCACCAAAACAAATTCCAATACACGCATTCCCATAAAAACAGCCTTCCAATTCCCCCACTCAAGTTCTCTTCCACCCTCGTCATCTGGTCACCAAGCTACAGTGTCACCCTTGAATTCATAAACATCTCTATAACTTGGCCAATTTCTGCCAAACCACCCCGAAACTTTCAACTCCCATCACTATGTTATACTTGAAGCCACCCATTGTCTCTCTCTACCCCCTACCCCTTCACATCTTCACCGTACCTCTCCTACCGCTCATCTCCATTACCCCCATCCAACTCCCCCAATTTCACCCCAACAACCCCCAGATTCCACCCACGCCTTCTTCCGCCGTCTCTATTTCCTCTTCAAAGCTCCTCATCCCCCTCTCACCCCTCCCCATCTCTCCACTCCCCCCTATCGCCACCCTCAACTAAACTCCCCACCTAACTTTCGCAGTTTTACTAGAAAATTCAATCCAGCAATCCCACCAACTTCTACACCCTAGAAATACCCCAGAATCCACCTCCCCTAACCCATACTATCACGTGATCTCCCTATTTGTGTTCACACCAAAAAGAACCCCCCCTACTACACCACAACTACCCGTTCGACACGTCCAATCCCATCACCCATCAATTAAACTCACACTGGTCCACAATTTGCAAGAATTAACATTTCATTTCCGTTCTAATTACGTAATCCAGATCAACGTTCTTCCCCCCACTCCAACCCCCTTCAACTCGCCCAGTTTCTATTCAGTTGAAACGTACTCTTCGAAACTGGAATCTTCGTCCGTTAAATACCCTAATCCCACTTCCCCCAACCCTGTATCTCCTCCCCTACTAATTCTACACACCCATCTCCTCCGCACTCATTTCCCCCCGTAATACCTCCACAGTTCAACGGAAAAGCCTAATTTTTTGCATACACCCTATTTCCGGCGTCCTGAGTCACCTAGCAGTTTGCAAAACCCGTTTGGGCCAAGTGGAGGGTGTTTTCTGGCCATATCAAAGTCGAAAAGTCCCACAGAATGACGAATTCTTGGCCAATCGCCACCAATCAAGTCTTGGCACAGCCACAAACCGACGATGGGGAATATTTCTTGTTATTTTAGCTTCCCACCCTTTCTCATCGAGAGTTGTGCTAAAAAGAAGCACGGAGAGATGGGGAGGGATGTAGATGAACTAGGGAAGGAGGCACAGATGAGTGGATCGATACATCAGATCAATTCGACCAGGGCAAGAGAATTCACCTTTCAGAATTTTCCTGCCCCTTCTCAATCGTTTTTTAATCGAGGTTCAATGATTCTCCCAAGCACGTGGCTAAACCAAGCCACAGCAGAAACCAGCCAATCAACGCGCAGCTCATTTGCCACATACCCTAACCCCTGGGAAATAGAGTTGTGGTGGCGCAATCGCTGTTACTTTGTGCTTTATCTCACGTGATGTGGGGAGATGATTTGACGAGTCGGATTGATGTATCGAGTTGACCAGTCGATTGTTTAAATGACGAGTGTCATGAGCGAGTATTTAAACCCCACAGCTCGGCGGATTTCGTTGTTTCCACGTTATTCTCCACCCCGTTGCGATCTCTCCGGCACCAAAAACGTCAGCTTTTAGGTTTCTGTGGCTTTCTCCAGTGATTTAAAAACTTGGAGGTGTCCTTTTGAAAGTCAATCAACCGTTTAATCAAATCATCATCATGGCAAACACACCCCACGGAGGCGTCCTTAAGGACCTGTTATCTCGAGACAAGCCCATTCGAGGCGAGCTTCTCAACGAGTCGGAGACTCTGCCCTCTATTCTCCTCTCCGAGCGTCAGCTTTGTGATCTGGAGCTGATTCTTTCTGGCGGTTTCTCTCCTCTTGAGGGCTTCATGAACGAGAAGGACTACAATGGCGTTGTCAACGACCTGCGGCTTGCTGACGGCGCTCTCTTCTCCATGCCCATCACTCTGGATGTGTCTCAGGAGGAGATTGATGAGCTCAAGATCAAGGCTGGAGGCCGATACACTCTCCGGGACTTCCGAGACGACTCCCCTCTTGCCATCATCACTGTCGACGATGTTTACCGGCCCGACAAGTCCGTTGAGGCCAAGAAGGTGTTCCGAGGCGACCCTGAGCATCCTGCTGTCAAGTACCTGTTTGGCACTGCCAAGGAGTTTTACGTTGGAGGTAAGGTGCAGGCCATCAACAAGCTCAACCACTACGATTACGTCGGACTGCGATACACGCCCGCAGAGCTGCGTCAGGAGTTCAACAAGCTGGGATGGAACAAGGTGGTTGCTTTCCAGACCCGAAACCCCATGCATCGAGCTCATCGAGAGTTGACCGTTCGAGCTGCTCGATCTCGACAGGCCAATGTTCTGATCCACCCTGTTGTCGGACTGACCAAGCCCGGAGACATCGACCATTTCACCCGTGTGCGAGTCTACCAGGCTCTGCTGCCCCGGTACCCCAACGGAATGGCTCTGCTGGGTCTTCTTCCTCTTGCTATGCGAATGGGTGGAGATCGAGAGGCCGTGTGGCACGCCATTATCCGAAAGAACTACGGAGCCACCCATTTCATCGTCGGTCGAGACCACGCTGGTCCTGGAAAGAACTCCAAGGGCGAGGAGTTTTACGGCCCTTACGATGCCCAGGAGCTGGTGGAAAAGTACAAGGACGAGCTTGGAATCGAGGTGGTCCCCTTCCAGATGATGACCTACCTGCCCGATTCCGACGAGTACATGCCCAAGGACGAGGTGCCCGAGGGAACCAAGACGCTGGACATTTCCGGAACCGAGCTGCGAAAGCGACTCAAGTTTGGCCTGCCCATCCCCGAGTGGTTCTCCTACCCTGAGGTGGTCAAGGTGCTGCGAGAGTCGCATCCTCCTCGAGCCAAGCAGGGCTTCACCATCTTCCTGACCGGCCACTACAACTCTGGAAAGGACGCTATTGGCCGAGCTCTTCAGGTGTCTCTCAACCAGCAGGCTGGCCGAACCACCACTCTGCTGCTCGGAGAGACTGTTCGATCGGAGCTGTCTGCCGAGTTGGGATTCTCTCGAGAAGACCGACACAAGAACGTGCAGCGAATTGCCTTTGTTGCTGCTGAGCTGACTCGAGCCGGATCGGCCGTCATTGCTGCTCCTATTGCTCCCCATGAGGCTGGACGACAGGAGGCCCGAGACACCGTTCAGCAGAGCGGCAACTTCTTCCTGGTCCATGTCAACACTCCTCTGGAGTACTGTGAGGCCACCGACCGAAAGGGCCGGTTTGCTGCTGCCAAGCGGGGCGAGATCAAGGGTTTCACTGGTGTGGACGACGAGTACGAGGCTCCTTCTAACGCTGATTTGGTGGTCGACGCTAGCAAGACAGAGGTGCGAACTATTGTTCACCAGATTATTCTGCTGTTGGAGAGCCAGGGTTTCTTTGGTAACTAAGCAACGAGCGAGTTGGCTGGTATTACCAAACAGCTATACACACAATACACAAAACACGCTATATAAAACGTCTTTGACGAATAAATCTTTTGTTAGAATCTTACAGGGTGAGTACAGTACATTTTTACTACAATTATTCGATTTATAAACTGCACAAATATTTCATCTTGTCATGTGCTGTGTGGGTTCGAGTCCAGGTTGCGTCTGCTAATAATTGTCAAGAGTGGCTACTGGCTCGGGATTCCATTTTTTGTCACAGTGAAGACATTGGTATGTTTCAGGTATGCTACGAGAATGAGAAATATACTGAAGGGATCAGCAAGACGAACCGAATCGACTGGTGTAAAAAAATCCGACCCTCCAAGTACATTTTTGTCGAGTTGTACTAGTGTCATGAGGGTGCACTATCGCTCGCAATTATCCTGTTTTACGACACACTCTACTCAGTTCGAGCCCGGTTAAAGCCATCAAAACTTGGTTTAAATATTGGTTAAGCTTTGTTCATCAGCTCACGTAACCTACTTGACACTAGGAGCGGTACACAGCTCCTTCAGTGCAACCTGTATCGGGCCCCACATATTACCAACGGATAAGAGGAATGTACCATTCGAATCCCCACATGTTTCTAAGAAAAATGCACTCTTTAGATTTTCTCTTGGATGTCTGTGGAGCAAGCAAGGGCCAGCCTTGGATCTTTCACCAGGGTAGTTGGACTTTGTTAAAGATAAAACTCACTTGCGGGTGCAAAATCGGTGTTCCAATTATGGGTTAGCTATGGGTGGTACTGTCTTGTATTCTCCTTATAGCAGTTCTGAACAAATATCTCATAATAAATACACATCGTCATAGTACTATTTCCAGATATCGTCGTTGGAAAATCGTCGTCATGAGTAAGTTTTGTTAACTTTATAGTTGGCTTTACTTAATGAACCAGCAACAAAATAGAACACCCGTAATTTGCCCCTGGAAACACTATCTGATTTATACATTGCACAGCAACTATCTCCTCACTTTCCCCTCTCTCCTGTTGAAATATCCATCCTCTTCAGTTCATTTTCAGCCTCCCAGCGCACATTCAACATCCCGTCTCCACACTATTTACAAGTACTTCCTCTAAAATGCTCAAATCAGCGTGTATTTTACCAGAGACCAATCAAAAGTCTTCAATGAGCTTCCGGCTCCACCCTTTCAATTCCCCCATTCAAAAACCGCCCCTCAACATTTTCTGCCCATATGTCTCCTGTTTATCTCTTGTAAAATTATTCACTCCGACACCAAACCATCTACAGCCGAGCGCAAAATCCAAAGAGTGCATTTTGCTCCCGACCCCAAGTTTACTCGTTGTGCACATTCCCCGCTCCTCTCACGTGACCACACAAACTTCCACCCCAGTTGGGCTTACAGCACTCAGCCAACCTCCTCTAGCGCCTCCGTACGCAATAACCGCTCACGCTAAAAACAAACTATACCACCGTATTCGCTTAGACGAGATGCACATTTCCCACACCGCCCCGGAGTCCGTATTCTTTAAAAGTGCTTTTGAAACAGCGTAAGGGGGACCCGGACGTATTCAATACGAAACCGCCCAGCACCACCCTGTTCCTGTCTATCGGGCCGATACCTCATCTTTTTCGTCGAGTGGCTCCCGAGCCAGACATTGGGCAAATTGTCTTGCATGGCATTGCCGATTGAGTTAATCAATCAGCATTTTTTTTTTATTTTCCCTGGAAGTAAATTTTTTTCTGACGTGGGGGGTTGGAAGAGACCCCACTTTGTGGAAAGTGGGGGTACCGTTATGGGGACTTGACCATTGGGTGTAAAATCGTCCGAAGAAGCCACCGGTACTGTCAAAATTGCGATTCAGATTTTATTCCAATTTCCACCGACTTTTTCCCCATCCCGTTCAAAAAAACCTTGACCGTCACCCGGCCACGTATAGCTCTCCCAAAGACGGCACAGGGCGCGTGTACGACGTGCGGCATCACCCGATGGGGTCGATTGGGTTTGATAGCCTCCGCATGTTCCAGTAGGCGAAAAAAAAGCAAATGCCGGTGGCTCGAGATGGCGTCGACGACTTCGGGTACAGCAGCCGAAATCCCTAACGAGGCGCTGCTCAGCTGTCGGCGGCGCTGAACGGTGGAACATTGTCTTTTCGGCTACGCGAGGACCCCAAAACCGTGTTTGTGGGGGGTTGAAGATTGAATGTGGTGAGAAACGGGGTGCAACGAAGAGCTACAGAAAAAAGAAAAGCCCCAGTAGATTCTCCTGGCCAAGGAGAACATTTCTGGCAAGTTGGTTCTGTCATACCACCACTCCTTCGTCCAAACACCACACCAACCACGCAAACATGCTAGGAAACCTAGACAGCGCATGTGAGAATGGAGAAGGGGAGCGGTCACGTGACAGATTTCTTTTTCCTACCCACGCACCTCGCCCCCCGGGGGGCTCCACGGAACTTTCGGGGTCGATCACTGTGGTTGACAAAGGTGCACGTGACCGGGTTTGAAACAAGGCTTTGCAAGAACGAGACAAACAGGTACGCGATAAATAACAATGGGCGGGCCTGGTATACGGCTGCTACCTTGTGCGGTTGTCGGCTCTCGTATTTTCTTTTTTAGCTGACCGTGGGCCGGAGACAATGGGCGGTATAGAGTGGGAGTGCTATAGAAAAAGGTGCTGACTATAGATGCCGTTAGGGGTGTTCTTTTGTCAACCACCAGGTGGCCATCCCCAGTCTCTCCTCTGTCTGTCACCGCCTCGTTCTCACTATCACGCTCGCATGGAATTCCCCTGGCGATCAACAAAGCCCCGCCTACAGTGGTCAAAATTCCAGGGCCCAGCTGGACGGTGCCGTAGCCCAAAAGGCTCTGGTACGGTGTGCTGTACTCGTACTCGTACATGTCTGCCAAGTACGGGGACAGACAAGGGACCCGCACGGTTTTCTCTTCCATACATCAGAAGTATACGATACGACACATTGACGTACAGCGTTGTAAGACATTGGGTCTCCACACAGGTCCACCGTACCGGCCTGGGCAACCGTAGCCGTGGTACAGAGTAACTGGAGCCGTGATGCAAGTTGCACTGTGTACCAGTAACAAAGCTGCAAACTGGAACCCCAAACGAATTGAATTCACACACGTGACTACAACCAGTTGCCTCCCCCCCATACCGCCTGAGCGACATGACGGTCAGCCAACATGCTGCCCTTGTCGCCGCCGTCCTCAGCTGTCCAACAAGACCAATAACATGTGTATAGTCGGCGTGTAGGTGACATTACACGTGACTGCAAAAAGCAACGTTGGCACAAATACGTTTGGGTATTTTGGGATATTTTTATTTTATTTTATTTTTTTAATATATATACGCATACAATACGCATTGGATCGAGGTATACCAATCCGGAGATATCACAATGGAACCTGCCCCAACTGGCAGGGTATAGTTGGCCAGGTCAATCGATAGACATAGGCTTTTGGCTTGCAAAACAGGTGTTTTATTTATTATTTATTATTTTATATTCCCACAGACTCAAACTCTCTTGCACTGCGACTATCAATCTAATATGTTTAGTCCAGGATGACAATGCGTCTGGGCAAAGTGAGGAAAGTTGACAAACAAGCAAAGGCAATAGAGGGGGAGAGTCAAGAAGACGGAAAAAGAAAAGGTGTTAAAATCGGGGAAAAGAAAAATCGGCAAAAGAAATAATATGGAAAAAGAAATAAAAAATAAAATAAAATGAAATAAATTAAAATAACCCGGAGATAGGGACTGGAACTACGGCGGCCGCTCTTCTGGAGATTGCGCTCGCTGGATGTAAAACTCCGGACACTGCCTCCAAAAATCGTACGATTACCGTTACACCGTTCCATTTGCAGAGGCCCTGCACCACCAGATAAGCACGTTACTGGGACTATGTGGGTCATATTACAAGGTTGTTATACAAAAACAAAGAGTTGAAGAAAAGAGTTGAAGAAAAGAGTTGCAAAAAAAAAAAAAAAGAGTAGCTGTTATTTGTTTCGGCCGCCAAGCTTTGGCGTGCATCACCCACGCACCACACGCACCAGCACTACACTACTTGCTCCCTTAGTGGAAGAGGAGCAAGCGTGGGGGCTCGAAAAAAGAGTTGTGCACCACCGTCCGTGTATCGCCAGAGAGAAAACGAAAGTCGTACGGATACATCACGTGACGCTCTGTTTCAGGCGCATTTACCTTTTCGCAAACACGCCTTTCTGAATACGACAATGGGCCAATTTTTTGGGATAAAAATGGGTTTATGGTTTTACACTTTTCAGCAAGGTTTGGTTAGGGTCTAAAACAAAGTTTGAAAGAGTGCAGACAAAGACAGACAAGGGCTCCTGAAGCTTCTCGCTAAAAGGCTAATCTCCGCACACGGCTGACAGGGAAGAAGAGGCGAGCAGAGATATTGTAGCCGCGAAGAGTGCATTGGGGACCACGGTGGTGTAATTACGGTGGTGTAATTACGGTGGTGGACGGTGGTGGACGGTGGTGGACACGACAGGCAAGGTTATAGATGGAGTAATGAGTGGAAATGGAGAAAAACGGGGATGGAAAATTATGGAAAAAAGAGGAAAAAATAGCAAGAAATACCCATTCTGTCGTTACTGAAACGCCTCAAAATGATCCTTTCGGTATCTGCACAATCGCCGCAGCTATTTTTACACCAACCCCCCGCAGACAAAGAAGACTCCATAGATGGTGATAAGAAACAAGGAAAACGCATAGACGAACGCACAGAATGGTGAAGTGCAGACCCGGCCAGCACTACAACGTGGCGCCGCATGGCGTCGCATGGTGTTGGTTGTATTTCATTCGCATCATCAAGACCCGGGTTATACGTGATTCTATGAGATTATTATACAGGTGGCTAAAATTACAGCAGCGGATACACAGATTTCCATGTATGGAAACGCCAAGAACCGCGTATTGGCTGGTAGGGAGCTATGATAGAAGCAGAGGAATGAGAGGAAGGGCTACTGGTTTTGGTAGGGCGTTTGGAAGAGATTTCCCAAAAGGGCTCTTTAGGAGATGTCCAGGAGATGGAATGCCGAAACAATTTACCGGCGGAGGGTTTTATTTTGGACGGCAAATGAACTGGTTACGGCCTGGTATAATTGGGAGTTCAGCTTAGACAAGGGTGATCGAGTGGGGTTTCGATGGAAGGCCCAGGGAGTGATATAGATGGTTTTACTCAGGTGGTTATAGGTCTTCTGAGGAAAGAGTTCTAGAGGGTGAGTGGATGTATGATGACGGAGGGAGGTAGTGAATGAGCTGCAGAGATCAATTGAGTTCTTCTCTGTGTCTGACTGTGGAGACTTGCAGCGGCAGTACTGTCGCGGTGAGCTGGAAATCAAACACTACAGTAAACCACGGCATTTGGAACATCTTCCAACAGGTACTATTCACACTCCGTCCATAAACGTGCTCTCTTCTCACCCTGTCAACTCCCCACACTGGCCCAGCCCCATCTGAACCCCCCCTCCCTTCTCTGCCATTCTTGTACATGGACTCAACATGTCCGAATATATCCCCACCCCCTCCAGGAATAACATAAGGGCCGGAAATCTCCAGCCAAGCCCTAATAATCGCCCCATTTATCCAATCAACCTATAGATCTACCCTCCAGCAAGATTAGCACGTCCTAATATGCTCACTTTAAAAAGACATTATGAAATAATATATCTGACTCCTTGCAACAGCCGAGGTAAGACGCCAAGAGAGAGAAAAACAAAGTACACCAGCGGGTTCGCCGTGAAATTATCTGTAAACCCGTCCCTTTCGCTACCCTGCAGCTCTTATTCTCGCCAAGATACACCTACACCTTGGTGTTTATCACCAGACACCCCTGGCATGTATACATCGTCTCGAGTTTATCGCCCGTAATGTAGATAGCTAACCGAGGCTCCGCGGGCCTGCTCTACCGTGTGTTGGATCGGGCTATACACCTATAGCAGGTGTTTATGAAGTTGGAGACATTTGCCTGTGGGAATGGAGAGTCTCATAGAGGGCATTTATGGTCACGTGGGAACAGGGTTGGTTGGGGTGGGAAAAAGTGGAGGCGTTTGTTGGAGAGGGGAGACAATTCTTGGAAAAGTGGAGGCGGTTCTTGGAGGGAATTCTGGAACAAGTGGAGGCAATTGGTCTTTTGTTTGGGACTTGCTGGCGTACTTTGTTCAAATGTGATTGCGAAATCTCGTGCAATACGTACACTGTCAATCTACAATCAAACACACCGTGCCTAGATTACTGAATAATATGAACCAATTTTATAGCATTTATTACCACGTAATAATGTTGTATCTGTCTCAAAGATGCCAATACGTGAACAATACAACTGAAAATTGTTAAATGGTAGTCCAATTTGGCTTCAAAATAATGCTGGAGCAGAGCTTGTTGCAGTGGTGTAATTGGTATCATTGTGGCATTTACGTGGGAGGAGTTACGACTGAGATGGTATATTACGTAATTGAGGAAGGGTGTGTAAAATTTAATAAAAGGGTAGTAAACAAAAGATGGCATTTTATGGAAATATGTCGAATCAACAATAGTTCTCATTGTGTTTCCTTAGTCACACTCTTAACCTGTGAAGAGTTAGGGCCCAAACGGGTAATTTTTAATTTGCGTCCTACATTGGTCAATAATTGTGGGAAAAATATTTAAAAATATTTCCGGTATTCAGGCGACTCTGGAGATTACATTGATCAGGTTTAGGGATATATTACGTAACTCAACTGTTTTCTCCGGTTTTTTCCGTCCCCAGAAATACGACGAAGAAGAAAAGTGTGTAGAAGACAGTCGTAGGCTGGATAAAGGGGCTAGCCAGCTGGAAAGCTGTCTATTTGGGTCCTCGCGCATGTTTCTTTTTCAGCCAATCGACGTTGCTTGTTGTGAATCTCTTCAAATGGTTGTTTTCAACAGAAAAATAAAATCCAAACGGATATCAAACACCAACATGGAGGAATTGGAGGCGGCGGGGGCCCCATTGCTTCAATTTCAGAGCTGTAGAGTGCAAAAACAGACAATTGGGTTTCTCCACGTTGCCGTGATCGCTGTATTCGGCCGTCATCTCCCGAACAGCCATCGTGGACAACAATGAAAAGCAAAAGAGGTGGAGGATTTATTAAACAGCCCCAAAATTGCCATCACAGTTCAATTCCCCTCTCGTATCTTAACTGGAACGTATTTAAACACTGCCCCCAAACCTCGCTTATGTTTCACGAGCCGAATAGGCATGGAGAGAGAAAAACCACTAGCCAGTGTTGGAAAAAAAGCAAGGTGGGGCCCATGGCGATATCGTCCCATGGTTTCGCCACAGACTTCCAGGGCGGCTCGTTTTAATTCCGGGCCGTCCCACGTCTAAAGGGGGGGGACCCTTTTGGGGAATAGGGGAAATGGAACTTAACTTGGCGAGGGCGGCTGGGTCGGGAATTAACAGAGCGAGGATGATTAAAGTCAAAGACGAGTATGCGGCTTTGGTTGTTAAAAGTTGGAAGTCTTGACTGTAGCCTTCAGCATGGCGTGTATTGTCGCTATGGCGGGACGTGTTGGCAGGGCTGGAATAATAACAGGAAAGGGTTTGGGGGCACAAAGACGAGGCTGAGACCGATGTTACCCGCGCTTATGGCGCCATTCGAACAAAAACATGGCCAATTTCGCTTGTATCCGAGGGGCTGTTCGAGGGTCCTTTGGAGTTTCTATCCGAGCGCTGATCGGAGTATGCAACACAGTGTAGACAAGCGAGAATGTGCCAATACAGTACGGATACCGCAACTATACGAGGCCCCTGACAAAATGCACTTTTCGGATTTCCTTCACGTTGTCTAGATCACAATCTGTAGGGTTGTTGATGTTCACGAGTTTGAGAAACAAAAATGTATACAACTTGGTGGGGTTTGAACATGTGAAGGAGATAACTCTACAGAAAGTACAACA
The DNA here is from genome assembly GCA_900519065.1 of Yarrowia hollandica. Classification (NCBI taxonomy): domain Eukaryota; kingdom Fungi; phylum Ascomycota; class Dipodascomycetes; order Dipodascales; genus Yarrowia; species Yarrowia hollandica. The sequence continues at coordinate 789,303 of ULGV01000007.1, read as the reverse complement.
CGCTGATGTACACATTCCACACTCTTCAGAATTTCGCCAGATCCTCCTGTTACTCCCACTACACATCCCTTCCTTATCACCGCCTTCCTGGATGTATATACTACTGCCATCCCCATCAGTCCAACCGTCCAGCCATCTGCACACTAGTGCGTAGGGTCACGGGAGCTTGCTTTTTGTGTTTTTTAAATCGTCCCTTGTCTTCGTCCTGGGGGCGATCTTCGTATTTTCTCCGTACAGTTAAGAAACAATCTAGCGGGTCTCATATTAATTGGAAGTTTTAGGGGGTTAGGGACTCCGAAAACCACGTCATGTCCCCCAACCGTATCAAATGGCAATCTCCGTGTTCTGAGCGGGTCCACCGGTGCGACGAGTCTTGGTGTTTTGACGGTGTCGTTGTGTTTCTACGAACACCACACGGAACGTTGTGTCAGTAGGGGGAGTATGTAGATAGAAAGAAAGACCGCAATGGACTGCTTGTTGTGCCGATCTATAGTGCGGTCAACTGCTCTTTCTCTCGCACGGGCCCTCTACATTTCCGCCTCCACTTTTCCAATGTTGGAAAGGTACTCGTACTGTAGCCCGAACACAGCGGTGGCTCTGGCTAGCGCCGGCAGATGCCGTACGGTGCTAAACTCCTCGACTAGGCCCCAATCCACGTTTTCTCCTGCCCGCTTTATCGACCCCAGCTTCACCTAAAATCCCACAGGGTTTGTCTCCAAGGTTTTATTAAACCCTAGGCGGTTTATCCTCCTCCAATAGCAACGGGGTATTACGCTATTGATAGCTGTGGGGTTATTAATCTGCACCGAATGGCCTCAGGCCACGGACTAGTGCCGAAAGGGACCCTAAAAACTCGCCATGGGTGTTTTCGGGCTTGGCGCTCCTACCTCTGCGGAATACAGGACCCCCTGCGATGGCAGCCCACCCTTTTTTTTTTGTATTTTTGTTTTTGGCACGGAATCTGTTAGCGCAATTCTAATTGAGAGGGCGGGTGCAGAAAAACCATGGCCGTGGTGGACAGCGAGCGGACAAGGATCGGAGATTCCAACGGGGAGGATATTGGGTTGAGGTTTAGACTGGATATTAGCTAGGTTGCAGTTGGGCGTGAAATGAGACGAATAAAAGAGGTTTGGACGATACGGGAGATTTAAATTGGCGTCATGTTTTGGGAATCTCCGTCAACTGACACGCCAGTCACATTTCCGATACCGGACAGGTCTGCTGTTTGTTCAACAAACGCTAACTAGGGCCGCCAAGAGATCTAACAAACTTTGTTTAGAGAGTTATGTAAAAATATGTAATCGCCGCTGCCAAGGCCCTGGGCCGGAATGACGACATGAGCGATATTAAACGGCAACGGGGGGCGTCTGCGAGGCACAAGTGCCAAGTCCCGCGACTCAGATCGGAGCTAATGACTCGTTTTAATCTATGAGGAGGTTCTGGGGGAAAGCTTTTGGAGGCGCAACTTTTCCTACCGGGGCGCTACAGACAGGCCAACTAAACCGCCACAAAGCCCCGCAATCAGGCAATCTTCTGGTACCATTTATTTATTTGCAGCGCAAAATATACCCGAGTTAGACACACCTTTGTTCTCTGGAGTAGACTCTAAACACTGGTGCTGATTGTAAAACGTGGATTACAAGAGAGCTGGCCGCAAATATTTCAGTCTGTACCTGATGATTTCCAAACTAGTGTAACTCTCTCTCTCTCCCTCTGTAAATGTCTGTCTGTGTGTCGGTCCATAAATGGCTCCGCTATAGATGGCACTATTGTTCATGCAGTGCAATGTACCCATTGAGATGAGGCTGGTGACTGGTTGGGCACTTCATAACTGCAAACACAAAGACGGTCAAGGCCCGTGTGGTTTTCTTTTTCTTAGCGGTTAAAGCCGTTTTACCTCGTGCTAACCATCGCAACGTTGCAAACACTCTGCCAGACCAGGGCCCAGCAAGGTTTAGTGGCCCACAAACAGACGGAGGAAACAATATTGGGCATTTATCAGTGTGGAACGTGCAGCAAGCCAACTGTTTGGGTTTGTGAATATGGCGTTAGCGTCTTTTACGATGCACCGAATGTTTTCTTTTTGGAGTAGAATCCGCTGCAGGTGTCCAAATGGAGTTTGCAAGGCGATAACAGGATGCTGAGAGGCAGCAGATATAGAAGCTTGTTTGAGGGACTAGGACGGTCTAACTGAGTCATTCCGTGGGCGATAGAAGAAGGACGGGGGGTTATAATGGGGGTGGTGGAGGGAGTTTTGCACCTGCGAGGATGGGGACTTGACCGGTAAGGTTCTAGACCGGATGTGGCCCATTTGAGACCACTCGTGTGACTGTCCGCCATCGCATTATTGTTTTTCTTTACAAATGTCTTCATTTCGATAAGATTCAATTCCACGGAAACAAATGAAGGTAAAGACACACAGACTTCGCCATGACAATACTCAAGCCACACTTTGTCCTGCACCATGTGCCTGCTATTGATAAATCCATTGCAGGGGATGTTGATGGGGTGGTAGAAAAGACCGATGAGACAAGACAGGTTACGAGTGTGAGACAGCGACGCTGAAGGTTTAGATTCATTTAAGCCCGTTGGGAGAGTGCGAAACAAGGTTGAAATGAAACTCTGTACCGTAGGGTATGTATTTCTCTTGGAAGTGGAAATGTATGGTGACGTGGAAGACTTGGGGGTACAGTCACGTGATAAGGGAGAGTATGGGTGGATTTGGAGTCACGTGGAAAGCACGATTTCGAACTTCTCTTACCATTTCTGTGCTTCTACTGTGTGTAATATGGGATAGTTTTGCAAAAAGAGATGGTGGAGTCACTTGAGACTTTAGAAACACAGTTGGAGTCTTTTAGAGCACTCAATAGAGCTGTGCTAAGGTCTGTAAACGTTCATTATACGCTGTAGAGCTGTACTGTACTTGGAGAGCTCACTATCACATGTGGACGATAGAATTAGACAGGTGCGATATAGTACTGTGTTTGTTTGTATGGCCGAGAGATGACGTGATTTGAAACAGAATGCACTCTTCCGATTTTTCCCACGACGTCTGTATCAAGAGTTGGAGAGGGTTACAGCGGTAATATACACCCCAACTTCTGCTGAAGAGTAGTTGTGGACTTGAATATTCACACATGGATCCAACACGCCTATAACAGAAGAACGCACTCTTTGGAATTTTTGTACCTCGTTTCTATCAAAAGTTGTACTATCACTTGCAAAACAGACTTGTGATTGAGGTGGCATAGTTGAATTTTGTTAAGGGAAAATATCACCAGGGGGTACTAAATCGGTGTTCTGGGACTGCAGAGGAGTGTGGCAATTTGTGAATGGATCTTATCACATGTTAATATTATCATGAGCAAAAAATTACTACTGGTTTGTGTACATTTTTGTTGAGATATCGAGACTTTTGTGGACCACGTTTAGTTAAGCGTTTGTTAGTCTAAACGAAGATATTACAGTCAACTAAACCTTAACAAAATAAAGGCTGCGGAAATCCATAAAAGTGGACATACCGCGAATATTTGTATGGCGATGTGTATATTTTTGTTGCATGCAATACATCTCCTAGGCGAAATTAACATCACCATTGTCTTATCTTGTCTTTTGAAAAAAAGGAATAATACGTTTGATCCTCCAGCTGACTAGTGTCTTTAACTAATTGTCAACTATATGGACTCTCTTCTTGTATAGAATAAAACTGTTTGTGTAACTTCCGTAACAGGGATCTCAGAGACATTCTGAAGAGTGCATTCGACGCGGAATGTCTCATTTACAAATATGGCTAACTTCATGGACATCGGTCTCTCTATATGATGTTCCTTTTAATCGAATAGTTCACAGGTAGTCGAGGCAAGTCTCCCAGGAGTACGTAACTTGATGATTCTGCTGTGGAAATGATCCAAAGGAGAGGTAAATAGGGATAATATGGTACGATGAATCGTCTGGAATAGTCAGATATATCAGTTGCAGTACTAAAAATTTGACTTATCGCCCGTTTTATTCCAGTTTATTTGACAGTGATTCTGAGTGATCAAAAACGTTCAATCGAAAGCTGGAGGGCTGAAAAACAGTCAGCTAATAATAGCAGATGCAATAACTCCAATGCACTCTTCTTATTTGCGATAACACCTTCATGGCAAGTTCTACAGGGATACTTTATGTCTGGAAACCGGTCATCAGAAACCCACTATAATCAACGCTACAAAGGAGCTATCGAACGTTATAAAGATCTATTCTACTCACTGTTACTCTCTAATTTCCCATTTTAATTTTCTAATTAATCTGTTCGAAATCCACCAATTTGCAACCCTCTTCGTTACTGCCCTGTCTGGATCGACTCTCTCGGTGTAGCTACACAACATTTAAGTACTGCAACACATACTAGTTGCCAGCCTATTTGAAAGAGATAAACTAGACGGTCGTAATGGTATAGCTCACGAGTCTTCAGCGTGTTTTTAATGTCGTCAAAATACCAGTATTGTTGGAACACCACCAGCAAAGTGCGCTCTATGGCCAAAACTTGTATGGCAGGTGGTGGATTGTTTGCACAGATCTGCTCCATTTGACCTGATTAACGACACAATCACGGCTTCACCTCGACCAGAGTTATATTACAGAAGTTTTGCTCTCACGATATAACAGTGTCCAAAACTTTGTTGACTTTAGTTGGAATTTAGTTAAAGAAAAACTTGCCCTGGGGATATCTATTTCGGTATTCCCGTGGGGATATAAAGACGAGAGTAGGGTCACTGGATTTCGCGACTACATGTTCTAAACAAATATTGCAGAATACGTACCAACTGTAGTACATTAATTTTTTATTATCGTCACTTTAGGTTTTAAATCCAAGTATACATTGCTGACGTTCTAGTTAACCTTTACCCGGTATTACTTAGCCAGACCAATAAAACAATATAGTCGATAAAAATCTCCCAGGGCTGGAAACAGAAAATTTAACGAGTGCATTTGTATGAACCAACGGCTCCAAATCCGACTATGTAATGTAAAATGTCACATATTGTTTGTAATGTATTCGTTTCGACTGATTTGTTTTATCGAGGACGGGAAGGGGTGAAATTGAGAGATGTAGTGAGAGCGCGACTAGCCGACATACAACTCTACGATTACGTACTCGAATGAGTAGGCCGATTTGTAACTGTATGCACTCTTCACATTCTCTCCAGCTAATCTATACAATATTTTGTGTGTATAACATGATAGACGAGTCTTAAACACAGGCAGTTGTATAGAATCCGTAATATTAAGCCCCTCCAGTTGAAAATCTGAAAACCTACTATTCTGCCGACATGAAACAGAATTCACGCTTCAGATTTCTCATTCACTTCAACACTTCTCTTTTTAGACGTTAAGTCGTTCCCCATCACCACTAAACAGCAACTAAAGAACAATAACAGCACCAACAAAAATTCAGGGCTAATGGGTACTTGGTAAACCGACTATTTCGGATATTTCAAATCAAACGCACTCTTCAGATTTTCGACACGGCTACTGCTCCATGTTTTATAGCGCTGTTACTTCCCAGTCCATTAAAAAACGACAAACAACAGTAAAATCATCGGAACGACTGCTGTAGAAACAATAACCTTCCAGTTGGTTTGTATTGCGTTGTAGAACAAAATCTAATTTTCAGATTTCTCACATGTCGATTTTATCAATGTTTATACACATCTCCAATGTGCATGTTCAGCCTCGTCTAACAGTCCATATCTTTGGAAATAAGTCACGTGAGGAAATTATGAAGAGTGCATTTTGTTCATAACATTCGCTAAATTGCTTTTTGTTACCTTGAACAAGTTTGGAACTCTTTTGACAGCTCTATGATCAAGCTGTGTTTGAGAGAACCCTTAACGGATATAGTTGAAAAGAAACTTTTCCCAAATACTCCGTTAACAATACGAGCTAGGATTAGTTAGGTTGTTCAACTAGTCATCTGCAATACTGAGGTTTTCAACTAAAAATCCAAGGACTACAAATAATTCTGTTTTTAACATATACACCCAATCCTCTCACAAACTACCAAGACTTTCCACTGTAAAATGTCAAAACCCTCGTACCCACTTCTCTCTCTTTCATCAGACTAAATTTCTCTACTCTATCAAACCCGTACCAGCCTCCATACCCCAACTTGACTCAAATCAGCCCAATGTACAATATAGATTATACCATTGGAATCTTCACATTTCGCCATTTCCACCGGTACCATTTTCTTTGCCATCACGTGACTATTTCCAACACTGGTATCCATGCCCTTCTTTTCACAACTACCCTTATACAACTTCCGTCGTGTATCTAAAAAACAAAAGGGGAGTTCACCATTGTACTCCGGAGACAGTTCCCGCTCACGTAGGGCTCTCCTCCTCTCTATATCTCTTTCAGTAATTTTTCTGCTCCGAAATTTCGGTTCTCCTGAGCACTTATTAAAACACACCCAATATACCCCACAGACCTCCAACAGAAAAACGAAGTTGACCATCGTATTCAGACGCTCTTTCTGATCCTTTCCTAACTCTTCATTCTCCTACTTCTCCTACCGTTCTCCTCCTACCTGCTTTTCTCTACCTTTTGTATTTTTTTCACTTGAGACAAAGAATAACCCTTCTAAAATTCCCCACAGACTCCCAACTGAGAAACGGAGTTGACCATCGTATTCCGACGCTCGTTCTGAATCTTCCAGACCCCCCATATTCTGTATACCACTTCTTGTCATGATTTTGCAGCAGTAATACTTGTAGTTAAGTTCACTTCCTCGCCATATTCTTTTTCACATCTCTCTCTACACACTCTTTTCAATGATCTTAGTAAATGCAATAAATATATACCTCCATCTCTCCCTCATCTCTCGGCCGCCTTAGACAGCCTTGACATTCACCCCCGAGAACTGGGCAAACCGCTTCTGCTGATGAATGCCGCACTCGGTCTTTTGCTTGCCCTTCCACCGTCCAGCTCGCTCGTTCTCGCCCTCCTTGACAGGCACAGTGGAGTGGAAATCGCCCACAGATCTGTACCCCTTGTCAAGCAGCGAGTTGTAGGGAACGTCATTGACGTCAATGTACTCCTTGACCTGGGCAAACGACCAGTTGGCCAGGGGGTTGATTTTGATCAGGTTGGTCTCGGCCTCAATCTCCACAATCTTGAGCGCGTCTCGAGCGTCACCCTGCGACTTTCGACGACCAGTCAGCACAGCCACAACGTCCAGCTCCTTGTAGGCTCGCTGAGAGGGCTCGACCTTGACAAGATAGTCGTAGAGATCGTCGTTGGTGTCAAACAACGAGTTGCCGTACACCTGCTCAAAGGCCTCACGTGACTCAAAGCCCTCGGGCCGGAACCGGTGAATCTTGGCAGACGGGTACTTGGCCTGCACCCGGTCCACCAGCTGCAGAGTCTCGTCAAAATGATACAGAGTGTCGAGAAAAATGAGATCGATGGCGTGGCCGTCACGTGACTGGTCCAGCTTGCTGATCATGTCTGTGCTGACCAAACCGGTGAGCCCGAAAGCTGTGGTCTGGAACAAGTTGGGGAACGTCAGCACCGCCCATTGAATGATTTGCTGCGGCTCAAGGCCGCTCAGCAACGAGTTGTAGTGGTCCAGTTGGGAAGTAGACACAGAGACAGACATTGTGGTATTTGTCAAGATTTTTGCTACCTTCTTTAGGGGCGCCCAAGACTACTTATACCTCGTTTTGTGGCTTAGTCCCTGGTGTCAGAGCCTATGCAGAAGGTGTAACATGTTGGCCTGGGTAGTGGGTGAAATAGGGTTTGAGTGGTATCAATCGACTCCTTGGGAGATTTGGAGAAGGTCTATCGAGTCTGTTTTTTGCTGGCATCTTTATCCACCGAGAAAAGAGCAGTTGGATTTTTTCCATCTAGACCATGAACCGAGTTTATCCAAGTTTTGAATTCAATGTAATAGAGCCAAAAAGAGCGTTGCAGGGAAGAAAAATATACCGGGAAGGTCGCGGAGAGCCGGGGATCACGTGTATTGGGTCCATTTTCACGTGACTAGCCCAGATAGTGCTGATATGGTCTCCCGTTGGGTGTCATACCCGGGTCAACTCTATTTCATTTTGTTCGCAACCAAACAGGTTTGTGAAGTCATTCCACGTGATTGGGAGTTTGCCGCAAAGTTTAACTGGGGGTTATGGGAGGATAGAAAAAAGGGAAAAATCTTGGTAATAATTAGAAAATTCAGCAATATGCGATTTTTATTTTTCCCGAATTTTTCATATTTTATTCACGCCATTGTGGCATTTCTAACAATCGCCAAAGACGTTAAAGTTCAATTAAACACATGCTTGCGTTGTAGTCGGGTCTGGAAACTGTGTCTCGAACAGGGTTTGTGGCGCTATTGCGTAATCTGAAGAGCATTTGTCAGCAATCTTGTTACAAATGCGGGAAAGCATTCAGGAGAAATGGGAGAAAATGTGGGTAAATATTGGAAGCCGGATGCGGTGTTATTGCAATTTTATGGGATTTTCTGGGATTTATCAGCACAGTTTCGGAGACGGTTTGAAGAGGGGAAATACGGCGTCGAGGGAAATTATGTCGAGGGGAAATTAGAAATCAACGGCTAAGGTGGGATGCCGCGGGTTCGATTCTGGGTGGGGAAGGAATTATGACAATTTGAAATACTTCTGTAAATCGGCGTGTGAGAAGAATACAGGCTGATTGGAAATTTATAAGTATATGGTAAATTTATGGAACCGGACGGACTAGAAACGGGACCGTTGTAGGGAGGTGTCGGTAAACCTGATTAGTTGAATATAGTTAAGATTAGTGATCGGTAGTTAGCGTATTAGTTGAAACAGATGCTATAAGAACATCACTGTAAAAGACGCTTGACTATTGATTTGGGGATGAAAATTTGTACCAGTCATGGCAGATCGGTGTAAATTCTCCATATCAACAATTTCACGTTTTGCGTAAGAATCCACCTCACAATAGGGAGATCAAATTCCCACAGGCAAACTACCAATATCACACCAAAAAACACTCAATTGAACAGCTATGAACACTGCCAAATCTTCAATCACTTTAACTGTGTCTGTTGAACACCCTAATCAAACGTACACTTCTCAAACTACGCTCCAACAGCCCACTACCATCCACTAATACATCTCCTCACCAACGTTCACAACTCTTCATCGAAAATACCATCCTGTCCTCTGAAACTTCCAAACACACTACCACCAGCTCTACAAGACTTCCAGATTCACCCACTCAACTCCCAATCCCCACACCTCTTCTCTACCCTATTCTACATCCTTCTATCAACTCCTCCCTCCAACCCAGAGATTTCCCTACAAAATCCCCCCTAAACTCACAACCAGTCCACCTTACCCAGTTCAACTTAATCCAAACCCATCCTAGAAAACCCCTATCTCCACCACATGTATTAGTCATCATATCCACCCTTTCCCCAAACCGCGAAACTCCCCCAACCCGTATCCACCAAGCTCCCTGGCCCTTACTCCCCCAACCCGCACTACCCAAACCCTTCCCCTAATCAACCCTACCCCAACCCCTACTTTATCCGTAACTCCTAACTTGCACCCGCTGATAATTATCACCCCATATATCTGCACATGTCCACGCCATACGATGGATAACGCAGTAATATTATATACCGCTATACTCGGAAACACTGGACAAATTTAATTGACCAGGAGCCAACTTCATTAAAACGTTTTTCACGGAGATATGACTGTTTATATTGCATCTTCTCCAAAACTGCTCTCTCCGAACCCTAACCACTACCAAACGCATCCTGAGATTGTAACAAACGCTCCAATAACACTCTCGTCCTTATACCATCAAAAACCACCATTTTACGGCACATGTCCTATCGTATCGACTTCTCAGACATTACCAAACTCTATTTTCTCACCCCATAAATACACTGTAAAACCATACTACAGCACGTGACGCGTTTTGCACGTGGAGTCTTAGAGGAGTCCGGGGGAAAGGGGAAATCACGTGACGTAAACGTAGGGGTATTTTGTGGATGAAATGAGGACGTTGGGTTGGGGTTGTTTACCCTAAGTGGTAAGTCAGGTTGGGGTTGACTACTGCGAGTGGTCATCAGGTTAGGGCTTGCTTACGCAATGCAGCAATTCCGGTTAGGGTAACTCAATCTGGCTACATTCCAGGGTAAGGAAAATCACAACAAATAGGGTAACCTTATTCCCTTGCACACAACCGTCCAATATAAACATTGGGCCACCTCATCTCTACAACATCACGACTGAACTACAGTAACGCAATTCACAATGCTCAGAATCTCGCGATCCCTTACCCGCGGTCAGCCCACCCTTACCCGGGCCATCCATTCGTCCACCCCCAAAACCAACCCCAGTCCTCTTCTTTCCTCTAGTCCTTCTCAGTACTCTTCTATGAAGGTTGCTTATCTCAAGGATGAATGTCGCCGACGAGGTTTGCGTCTTGGAGGCAAGAAGGCCGATTTGATTGAGCGTTTGTGTTCCAACGATTTCAGCACTGCTTCTCGACGTGTTACTCCCAAGTCTAGCCCGAACCCTACCGCTAGCCCCGGTTCCGTGGCCAAGGGTGCTTCAGCTGTGGCCCCCAAGGTGAAGATCGCCAGCCCTACCATTCGACTCATCTCGTCGTCTCCCCCTGCCCAGGCCCAGGGCGATACTTCCACAATCGACTTTTGCAAGCTGCCCAAGACTGGTCTTCCTGCCGACGCTCCTCGAATCAAGATCCCCACCTCTCCTGATGCTTATGGAACCGTGGCCCAGTACGGAACTCATCACGTGAACAACGACCGAGGAGTTGCCGAGTCCATTGCCGAGGACGAATTGCACTCTAACCAGCCTGAGGAGATCCACTACGCTTCTGGTCACGTGGTCCGATCGTTTACCGGAGATCATGGCTCGGAGGGAGCCGAACGGGAGTTTACCACTAATGATAAGATGGTTCTTGGTGGCATTGTTGGTGCTGTTGGTGTTTGGTGGGCGTTGGGTTTGGAGGGTAAGAAGGAGTAAGTGACGAAATCGCATGACAAAGTTCTGTGATTAGTCATTCACTCATTCCTTCTGATTTTGATTTTCTTTGAACTCATCTCGTCTCCCTAACCCCCACCCCTTCTCCTACTCCCTTACTCTCTTTTATGTGGTTTTTGTGAAAGTCGTCTCTTTCCTCTAAAACCTCAACCCCGTTATGTCTTATGATTGGAGAGGTGGAATTACTCTGGTTCCACTTTTTATTTCTCTCCTGCCCCTCTTTTTGTGTTGCTCACGTGACCGTCGCGTGACGTTTTTTGTTTGGTGGAATTGAAGAACTGAAACAGAAAGCAGTTTACCCGAAAACTGCTCGTTTGGAGTGTTTTTGAAAAGCCGTTGTGTTCGTTCCCGCCTCTTCATGCCCCCCCCACCACCCTTCTTCTCACGTGACTTTATCATCCACGTGACTAACTCGAAAACCACGTGCCCCCATTTCCCAGGGCACATGCGTTATTTATAATGAACCGATTCGTTACCCCGTAACTCTCCGCCTAGCCTAAACAGCTACTCCCGGTTCCGTCGCCAAGTGTGACATTTTTGTGTGTGTGAATATTATTTTATTGAGTACCGAGACTGACAAACCAGGGCGACTTTTTCGCCCCAAACTGTACACTGTAGAGTTGTACGGTCTTTGCAGGAGTAGGCAGGGAGTGCATGGCTAGTGTGACAATACAAGGAGGTGCAGCGCCAAGCGAAGAGCCAAGCCAGGAGTATACGAGCACATACGAGCACATACGAGCACATACGATGAGTATGCGATGAGCGTCCGAGTATCCCTCACCGCCAGCGCTGTGGTCTGCAGACGATGGTCGTACGAGTATCAGACTGGTGGTTGTACTGTTGGGATGGCGGAGGAGTGTTGAATTTTGGAGTGACTTTTGATACATGGCGAGTATGCGGTGGGTGCCTCTATTGGAGCATTGGTTACGTTTAGTTGCGATTAGTTACCGAAAAAATGGGCTCTAGGGGTACCTATTTCGGTGTTCCTGTGGAGTTATGGAGATGTTGGTCAGTCCAGTATATCCACCTCATCCAAGTTGTAAACAAATGTGTCATAATACCATAGTATATTTTTGACCCATCGTCGTTTTAGTGTCTCGGGACAAGCATCCTTAGTTGAATCTCTAGTTGGCCTACAGTTAAGCTCTCTTCGCGTTGACATTATCCCCGCCATCTCACGAATTTTGTAAATAAACAGGGGTAATAAACTGTACCAAAGTGACCGTCTCGACAAGCTACGCAATTCTGTCTCCTCGGTTTTCCGCCATCTCCTTTTGATCACCTGATCTCCAGAAGAGCATTCTATACTGTACATTCTTCCATTTACAACATTTCCCATGGTGGACATTTTGCCAATCCAACTGCATATTTGTGTTCCGAAAGACACGAACTTTCAACTGGCTTCTTCAGAATTTCGTTTCCGGCAATATTGAGCGTTTCTGTGTGACCCGTTTCTCTGCCCAAACACTCGGCATTATCCTTGTTTCCGACACACATTAAACCGTTGGTGGGCACACCACTGGAGGGGTCTCTTCAAGCGTTTATAGTAATGTGTCGGAAATTCCAAAAAGTGCATTCTATTTGAACAAACTCATGTTTTCCAACAACAGACCAGGACCCCTGCCGGTGTGATTCAGTGCTGTCTGAAACTCCTAACTAAAGCTTAACTAAATATCGTTCCAGGTTGTAAATACAAAGTCACATATCTCGCAAATTTTGTATGACAACCCCCATTTATTTTGGACTCGTGTTTATCTTTACCCTACTATTCGTGTTGGTATGTTTCCCACTATTCTATTATAACCCCGGAACACCGTTTTCGGTACCCCCAGTGGACTTTTCTCTTTAACAAAGTTCAACTAACCTTTTTACAGACAACGGCTACAGACATGTTTGATTGTATAACCTGAAATATTTGTATGTAAATGTGGGAGAAGCAAAACACAGTTGGAACCGGAATGGTACACCGATACAGCTTGTGTCGTTGTCTTTCACAAAACTAGTCCTGGTTTTCCATTACTCTCTTAATCGTCTACTGTCTCTCTCAGACCGTTGAATCTTAAGTACAATTAGTGAGACTTTGTTGAAGATAAAACTCCTTTGGGGGTACCTATTTCGATGTTCCAGATATGCCACAGATTATTGTGATAGTGACAAATACGCCCCATGTCTCTGTTTTCAACAAATATCTAATAATAAATATATGGTTTCATAGTGATATTTCCAGTTATCGCTGTTTTAGTATTCCCAGCTGAGTAGTTATTGTTATGGTTATAGTTGGTATTAGTTAAGATTAATGTTTCATCGGGCTGTCATAGAGTCTTCCACTACCGCCACTACGAGAGTAGTAACGACCAATATGGCTATATTTCCGGAATCCTCTGATTTCAGTGAGTATTTCCGTAGAATAAAACCCCACCTTTGTCTTACAAAAATCTATTATTATATCTATGTATTCTGCTGGTCAAAAACAGGCTGGAGGGAAAACGTGAAACAGTACGTATGGGGATCATCAAAGGCGCTATTGAGAAGAGTAAGATACCATTGGAATACCCCCGGTCACGTGAGTATTATCAGACAAAAATAACACACCCCTTCCATACAAACATATGTAGCAAAAATGTGCCTCAACCAAAGAGAAGAAGTCGGTGTATAATATAGTAAACAGGAGCCGCTTTCAAACATTTGAGCCGTTAAATGAGTTTATATTCTACATTTTGTCATGATGGAGAAAAAATATCACCGAAAACGTCCCTCCCACTACGAAACCACGTCTTGTTCAGTTTTCTTCAACAAACATCTCAACTAAGCTTCCCCAATAGTTACGTATCTTAAGTAATACCACGACAGAAACTTATGTCCATTATTCAACGCTACAGAAACGTCTGAGGGTTGAAATCTGAACTGAATATATAATCGACGCCCCTGTATAGTCACAAGTACCGCCCATACCCCTAACCCCCTTCACAGATCCACAACCCTGGTGTTCATTTTTCCACTGTCACGTCTTGATGAAACCTTAAATTACACCTCCCCAAAAAAAAAACATCTCTGTTTCTCGTGTATTTTGTATAGCTAGTATATGATATCATTCGATATTTCGCGTCTTGCGACGTCTATCATTCGTCTAACACTTCTTTCGTTCCTCTAGGACGTCAGTAACAGTGTTTTTTAAAAAACGCCGGTTGAATTTAGAGTTTTAATCGGTAGATTAATTTTCACGCTTCGTTAATGGAGTGTCGTATTGACCTCTGAAAAGTACAGCCCTCATAATACTTGCAGTTTTCGTCCTGGAGGTCGGGATTTTGGCATGAGACATTATTATAGCTGTTGCAATGGTCTGTCAAAATTTCATACAACTTTGCATTGTGGAATGTCATGTTTTGAAGTCTGTTCCATGGTCGCAGATCGCAGATGTGCACTCCATCTCAATATATGCGCGGCAGCTTTCCGTGCCGATCCCCGCAATTCATTGCGCAATTCCGTGTCTAACGCACTCTTCAGAATCTCTCTACGACCTCTAGTTCTCCAGCTACGCGCCGTACCCGTTTTTGGAAAGAACACCAGCTTCCAGTAGCCACACGTACGGGATAAGTTGGAGCAACAAGGAGTTGATAAAAGTGCTTCTTTGGGCATCAGGAACCAGGTTTGGGTTTCATTTTCTTTCCATGTGAAATCTGGGGTATTTTTTCAGCCTGAAACTCTCGTATTCATCTGAAACATGTTCTTTGCAGGGGGTATTCGAGAGAGATGCTGTCAGATGGCGTCATCCCATGCTGAAGCTGCGGTTGAATTCCTCGAATTCGGCCTTTCTGCACGTCTAGCCATTTTTTTTGTATTTTTTACCGGTTTTTACCAAAATACTGCTACCAGGTACGATAGGTAAAATACGCTTCCAAAAACACTGGCTCATAATAATCTGACCATCTGTATGATTTTTCAGACAACAGACTAAAAACCGACTCTGTAGAAACGGAAAAATCGGAAAAATCTGACACTTGACGTGTCGTACATTTGTTTCCATGTTTGCTGCTCCTGGTCATTTTGATTTTTAATCTTGTCCGATGAGAGTTGGTTTAAAGATATTCTTCAAGCGCATACAGATTTTGACACAGCGCGCCTACCGAGAATCCAAATACACCATTCGAACGCCCTCATTTTTCTCATTCTTTCAACGCCATAATCCCCCCTCGTCTTCTTCCAATACTGTTTTTATTATCCCTCAGAAAAACCCCTCCGTCTAACTTTCTGCTCCCTTTTTTGACCGTCAGGGAAAAAAAAACCTAAATAAATAATATCTGTAGACGCGCTAGTGTGACTCAAGACCGGGCTCTGTTTGTGTACATACACATGCGTCGTCCACTGTGGGTTATACGTTTCCCATAGGCGGCTATTTATCATAGGAATTTTTCCGTATTCGTTTTGTGTTTGGTTGCTCTCAAATTCAAGGACACAAACACGTATCCAAATATATATATAGGCTTGCCGTTTCCTCGCTGGGAAGAGTCTCTTTTTATTTTTTCAGAACGAGCCTCACCGACAGAAAGAGGGACAGCGCAGCGTGTGCGTGAGGCTCTGTGTGCATTATCACGACAGATTAAGGTTCCCAACCCAAAGCCTGTTTACGGTTTAACATTGGGTCCGGAGTACGACTTCAACCTCGACCGTGTGTGCATGCAAATACGACCACGACTACTTTTCCTCGCCGCACTTTTTCCACGCCACGAGCCCGCCTCAAAACAGCTGCCCCAGCGTCTGCAGTTGTCACACAAACGTCCCGTTTGAGGTCTCGACACATTCACTTTTCCGCCACCGTCCCAGTCCCTGTTTTTCGCTGGTCGTCGACGAAAAAAAAGCAATTCGATTTGATTTAAAGTGACACAGAAACGAAACGACCCTTTGGTTAGTCACGTGATCTCGAGCTAACGACGACGACGACGACGACGACGACATCAACAACAACAACACAGCTTGCTCTTTTACACACGTATCGTACAGGTACGTATCAGACCTGCCGCTTATCTCCCAAATCGGAGCAACGTGAGTATGCGGAGTGGTGAGCAACACAGATGGATCTGCGGGTGTGAGACGAAAGATACAGCACCTTTTAGGGGGCGCACAAACTAACACAGACAGGAACACACTTACACAGAACCACAATGCTCCTTTTCAACTGGGCATTCGTCGCCACCCTGGTGACGCTGGTGGCAGCGCAAATTCCGCCCGAAAGCCGCACCATCGTCGACGTGCTGTCGGAAACGGGACAGTTCTCCATCCTGCTGCGACATCTGCAGCGCCACGAGCTGATTCCGTTTCTCAACACCCAGCGCAACATCACCTTGGTGGCCCCCGACAATGGCGCGTTTGCACAGTTTGGAGGCCACGTGACCAAAGAGCTGCTGCTCTACCATATTCTCAACGGTAGCGCCACCTACGAGAACACCACTGACGGCTCGCATGTCTTCCTCACAGCCCTGGACCGCGTGCCGGTGGATGTAACCATCAACCACAACAAAGACACCATGAGTGTCAACAAGATCGACGTGGTGCAAACCGATCTGGTCGCGGGCAAGCAGCGAGGCATTGTCCAGGTGCTGGAGGAGGTTCTGGCGATCCCTTCAACATGGCAGAACGAAATCAGCAGGATTACCAAGCTGTCGCATTTCGCCAAACTCGCAAAGTCGGCGAAACTGGACGATTTGTCTAACATGACGCTCTTGGCGCCCTCCAACGATGCTATGCGAGTGTTCACGCCGCTGATGGACTCGTATCTCACGTGTTTCGATGGAAAACGGGACCTGGCTAGGATTCTTGACCATTTCATTGTCGACGAATTGATCTACGGCGACGAGAAGGCCGCCTATGAGTCCCGAGATGGCTCAGTTTATTCCTTCACCGACTTTCTGACCATCAACAAGACGTGGAAACCGCTGATCAGAAACATCCCGTGCCAGAACGGTCTGATTCACGTCTACGACAGCTTGTTGTCACGTGACGAGCTGCTTACGTTTACGCCTCGAATGGCGCTTCAGGGGCTGGGCCTTGATCGGTTTGTGGCGCTGCTGCGGTTGGCTGGGTTGGGGAAGCTGATTGAGAGCATTGACACCGAGCAGACGATTTTTGCGCCCATGGAGAAGCCCAGTGCAATGGCCGAGGCTCCGAAGAACGCAAAACGTGACCTGAGCCATCATCTGAGCTCTTCTTTGTCACATGATGAACAACAGGTTCTGCTTGCTTGTCTTGAGCAAGAAGAGGAGATGGAGGAGAAGGTGAAGAAGACCTCTTCTGGTCTCTACTCCGAGGGAGGCGCCTACCATTTCACGCAGTCGGGGCTCATCTTATCACGTGATATGTTCAAGCACAAGTGTCACGTGCTGGTGGATACGAAGATGAAGTCCAAGAAGATTGGGTACCGGTCGCAGCGGCTCAAGTTGTCGTACGACGACGATTCTGACGAGTTTGTCATCAACGACCGGCGCATTGTTTCGTCGCCCAAGTACAATACAAACCTGTTTTTTGTAGGCAACTCGTCCATTTATCTTATTGACGAGGAGATGGAGCCTCCCAGCGGCCTGGCGTCTTCAGTGGCACCCATTTTCCACACTTCTCGTTCTCTGTTTTACTTGAACGAGCTTGGACGGTTGAAGCTGCCTCTCAATTACGCTGGATGGACGGTTATTCTGCCCACCACCACTGCATGGGATGATCTTGGAATCACCACCGAGTATTTGACGAGCAACAAGACGGCTCTTACTCTGTTGTTTGATTCGTTGATTTTCCACACTCCGTTCTACTCTGACAGCAAGACCACCGACTTGCCCACCTACGACAAGTCTCAGAATGTGACTGTCGAGTGGATCAACAAGGGCGACAACGACTTTGTGTCTGTCGGGGATGACTTTTACAAGGTCAACACACTTGAGTACGACATTCTGTTCAACTCTGGTGTTGTTCATACCGTTGAGAATGTGTTTATCCCTTCTGCTCTTGACGTGACCGTTTCGAATCTGATTGAAACGACCAACTCGGATTTTTTGGAGCTGTTGCGAATGTCCAATTTGTCTTACACTCTTGACCCTGCCGAGGGATACTCGTTCCTTGTGCCCTCTGAGGACTCCATGAAGGCCGAAAACATTAGCATCCACTCGCCCGACCTGGCCGACTACATGAAGCTGCACGTGATTCAGAACAATTCTCTTTCGAGTGGAGGAAGTGCATCGACGTTGAAGTCTGGCGTGAGTCTTGTGGCGAAAAAGTTTTCCGAAAAGCTGCTAATGGTGTCCATTTTCCAGGGCATTGATCGAGAGGCGCGGATTTTGAACCGGGGTTTTGCGTCCAACAATGCCACTGTTTTTGCCATTGATCGGCCTCTTTCTCCGTCGTGGATTATTCCCGACAATCCGTGGTTCCCGTCGCATGATCATCTCAAGACGCCCGTTGCGATTTTCATTGGTATCATCATCGGGCTGGTGGCCTTTTTCGCCATTCTGAGTTGTCTTTTGTGGGTGTTTTTGGGCAAGACTCGTGAGCCCGATGAGGAGCGAGCTGCTGCTCCGGTTGCCACGCAGCCCAAGCCCAAGAGCCGAACGGACGTTTTGCGTCAGGAGGCGGGTGTGAATACGCCGCTGTTGGCGGGAGGAGGTGGAAAGTCGTATGCCACGGCTCCCATGAGTGTCAACCAGCCAAAGAAGAATGGGCGGGGGTTGAAAATTGGGCCGCAGCACTAACTTGACAAGAGCGGGGCTCGAGTTGAGTTAGACTGACTATGTAGTGGTGGGTCAGACTGACTATGTAGCCATGAGCCAGTCTGACTATGTCGCGATGAGCCAGACTAACGGTGAGTTCAGTGACTGCAATGAACAGACGATGAGGTTCACCTACGTCAGACTGAATGAACATAATACGAGGAGCCTGCGAGCACCTCAACTAGAACGAACATGGTACGGGTGGAGGATATGGAGTTTAATATGATTGATTGTATGGAGTGTTGCTGAGCTGCATTGTAAAGGTGGTTCTAAACCTTATTTAGTTGATACACTACAACATTTAGAGTTTTAGATATTAAGACTGATGGTGTTGAAAATGGGATATGTATGTCGTGCAGCGTGTTAATATGGGCCTATAATGGTACCAAAATGTTCCCAAGAATCGCTTGATCATTTTTGTACAATTTTTGCTGCTGTATCGTTATTATTGGTAGAGATATTGATGCGTTTGTCTTTCTGTGTTAGAAATCACTTTATAAAGGTTCACCATATTTTTACTTTCGGTTTTTGTGCACTCAATCAGTTTAAAGTTCTCAAAATCGGCTATTTCTGTTTTCTCTCTTTATCATACTCATAACCTCACGGGGTCGTTTATCAACATCATTCTTGGTAGCACTATGGAGCGGTATATTGCCCTGAAAGTTCGACACACCTTTTGAGGTGACTATAACGGTGTCTGTACAAATTTTCACATCTCCAGCTCCATTCCTTCGTCTCCATTATTCTGTCCTTTTATTTCCCCCTAATACGCCCTTCAAACCTTATTTCGTAATTTCTAGTTAATTCGTATTCCGCGAAACTCGAACTCACAAACTCTGCAGGGTGAAAAAATCCGTTGCACATATCAGTCGCGCACACACTCTCGATCTCAACTCCACACTCCTCGAAAATGCTGTCTCTGACCAAGCAACTGGGCAATCTGAGTGTCAGCGGCTCGCGGGCCTTCAGCTCGGCTCCCGTGTGTGCCACTCGAACCTACAAACACATTACTCGACGAAAGGCCTTCAACCAGGATCTGTACTTGAACCCTCGAAACCAGCCCTCTGTGGGCGACAAGAAGACGGATTTCAAGGTGGTGATGCCTCTGTCCAAGCCCAAGTACCCTCCTTACCCTTACGGCGAGTCGTTTGTGTTCAAGCGAGGCGACCGGGCTCTGTTTGGAGGCCGAACTATTGGAAACGGATACCGATCGTCCGAGTTCCGAAACAAGACGATCCGAAAGTGGAAGCCCAACGCCCAGAAGACGACACTGCCCAGCGAGGCGCTCGGCAAGAACGTGCGAATCACCACGGTGCCACGTGTCCTTTCCACCATTCGACGGGAGGGAGGTCTGGACGCCTACCTGACCAAGGACACGCCCCTGCGAATCAAGGAGATTGGCGTGTTTGGATGGAACCTGCGCCACAAGATTCTGTCGGCCAAAAACTACTACGCCGACAAGGAGTTCCAGCCCGTGCAGAGCCCCAACGGCCAGTGGAAACACTCGTGGGGCATGGTTAAGCTGGACGGAAAGACCGGAGATCTCATTGCCAAGAAGGCCACCCTGGCAGACCACCTGTACGCCGTGCAGTGCTACCAGCAGATGAAGGAGGGCCACCAGCCCATGGCTCGAGGCTTCTTCAACTCCAAGACTGCCGGATGGAGCGCCGTCAAGTTCTTCAACACCCTCCGGGACGCCCACGTGGACGTGAGCGAATACGTGCTGTTCGGAGGACAGTTGAGAAACAAAAACTCGGCCGTTGACATGTTCAAGCAGGCCCGAACCACAGGCAAGACCCTGTCAAAGTGATGTACATAGCCAGCAACAGATGCTAATTGATGAAGACTGTAGTAATTAGAGAATTCTACCTGTAGTGACAACTTTTTGGAATTTGCTCGTGGGAAGCTAAAAAGGGCATGGGCGCGTTCGCCATCGCTTGTAGATGAAGAATATCGACTCCTTGTTGCTGTAACTGAAGCCATTCTCGAGTTATGGTGGTACTTCTGTCTCGAAAATACGGAAATCTTTGTAACGGGATGGATAGAGGTCTGATCACAAAGAAAGCTGTTGGATCGTGATGGGGGAGACAAGGAGATACAGATGGAGCTTTTGAAATCTCAGAAATGGCAAAATTCAAGAAATTTGAGAGACACTTGAGCGGTATGACATTTACGCATGTCTCTTCATTATGGCGTAGTTTACAGTCCTAAACACCCTCGGTAAGTAAACCTTCAACTATCACCGAAAACGTCAACTAAACGCAACTATTTTTGAACGTCCAGCAACAGGAACAAAAACCCGTCCAACGTGCAGACATTACAATATTCGGCTGTACACAAAAAGATGCAACACAGACGGCCCCGTTATCGTAAACGTCATGCACTCGTATACAGGAAGCATACAAGTGGTTGTTTTGAACAACGAAATCATGGGCTGGTTGAACAACGGCAAGCACTCGTGTAAACAGCCTCGATTTACACAAACGGGTCTACACGATCCGGTCTACACAGAAGCAGCCAAAGTGGGGGTGAAACAGATCCACTATTGCATTGTTGTGCGTCGTTGTTACATGCAGCTATCATTTTGGACATTGTTGTGGAAGAGTTTATAGAAACACAAAGGCGACACAAAGACGATCGAAAGACGCTAATGCGAACACAAAGACGTATTAATGAGCTATAGAGATGGTCTTTGCATGGAAGCTTTTTGGATACTCGAGTGTTCCACATCTCCTCTTGCCAAGCAACAAGTGTGGTCGGTAGAGTGTACCGTACGAGTACCGAAACCTGTTCAGTTTTAGAGATAAAGAGATGAATTTTGGCATGAAGAGTTGTCAAGTGAAACCACATTAATCACTTCAGTCGGTTACCATGTTCATAGATGCTGCTTGGTTGGAAATGGCATGATTTTTGTAACTTTGCTTGCGTGGTTGAAAAGAGGCCAAAGGGGGTGAGCAAAAATCCTGATAAATTCCAGAAAATGCCGATCCTCTTTATTACGTTTCTCCGTGGTTTGCCACACTTTCCCTGATTTTCTCCAGCCAACATTTCTTCTTTGGACTGCTGCTCAACATGCATCCACCGTTTAGCTCCTGTACTTGTGATGTTCATATGCATCCAAGGATCAACCTGTCGTCTTCATCACCACTGCCGATGCTGCTTTAGTCATTTGCTTGTTTCTTTGTGACGAATGCGATCGTCGAAAGCGACTGCGAAAGCCATTGTCGAAACCGTTGTCGAAAGCCATTGTCCAGAAACGATTGTTCAAATGTACCGAATTGGACCGCTGTGATCTACGTACGAAAAACACCCCACAACGCTCAAGAAAAAAGTGTGGACTTCAACAACAGGTCTTTTGGACTTCAAAACTCCCTCCTTGTCTTTCAAACAGCTCCACGCACGTGTATATGCTATACTTGTACTGTACTGGTAACCATGATCATGAGACTAACAACCCCTTGTTGCGGCAGCAGCTATGAACTAATCACTAATCTACACCCTCTAGCTCACCGGTTTCGGCAATTTATTATCTCGGATTCCAAATGGAGTTAACAGAATGTCTCTTTTATCATAGCCCAGCTGCTATTCCTGTAGGGTACGGTACATAACTTGCAGCCGTTGCATTATACCTAGCCATTGTTGGTGGCCTGATCATACGGATAGACGCTTTTCCATAGCGATAACCATTGTCTTCAGCTATAGCTAAGCCTCTTTGGGGGGAGGGGGTATTGAACGTACCCTTAGCACGTAAAGCAGTGCAAGTGATCGACTGTGCATAGTCATCTTGTAACGGAACAGTATGTAAATTACAGGTACAAACGCCAAAGACAGCAATTTTTCTTATTCTTTTTTTGTTGCAAACCCATCAATTGCAATCACCACCTACAAGTACAACCTCGGCTCACCGTTAGCGACGGGAATGCAATGTAGCGTTCGATTTTTACTGCATTATTTTTTTCATTTTAGTCAATGTTGCAATGCAAAGATAAAGACACGGCTAGAGATTCACTTTAGACATGGTTTTCGGTTAAAGTAGTGCCAAGAAGTGCAAACAAGTGTGCTGGTTATAGTGTCGTTTATTTGTGTCTCGTTTGGTGGTCGTATAATCGGAATTTTCCCCAAACGCCAAGTAAAACCTTAAATAATATCCCAACTAAACCTTCCTCTTTTGTTAACAGTAAACTATCACATCACGTGACTCCCCGAAACTTGACCGACACGTTTTTGCTTAACCCTAACCCCGGAGTTTTCAGATGCATCGGTTTTAACGGTTTTTCGGCAAACTTTAAGTCTGTGGGGTACCGAGGTGGAAAAGTCGTGGGTTTTAGACGATAAAAGGTGTTTGAGAGCAAGTGGTTGATAAGACAGGTTTTTGGACGCTATCTGAACCGATTCAGGTGTGAAAAGTATCCAAAAGTTAGCGTGAATGTTGTGTTTTAGATGGGTTTAGTTTTTTAGTCGATAGTCGAAAGTTGATTATTCATAAAACCTTAAATTATTGATGGGAGGTTTATATCACAAAAAAGTAGCTAATAGAGACGACTTTTTTGATATATTCGAGTTGTAATAGGCAGTTAACTGCGGTAAAATCCAATAACAGTTTTGAAAATTATAATCAGAGCAATAATGACCGAGTTATAATGAAAATACATGTTTTTCAGTGTAATCATTTGGAAAAGATGTAATAAAAAGCCAAGGGGAGGTCAGAACGAGCCAAAGAGCGTTTCGGGTGAAAATAAAAGGTGCGAACAATGTTTTTGTCTGTTTTCATCAAGTTTAGTACACTTTTCATCTTTTTGAACCGTTAGTTGAAATTTCAAAAGGATATTTCATACGACTGAGAGATGTGAGAGAGAATATGGACATATGATTCTATTGCCCTCACCTGTGGCATTCTAATGATACCAATAATGTAACATATATCTGGATTTGACGTTCCACAGGATGGAAAAAGGTGTGTTTTCTTGGTATCATTATGAATACTTGTCTGATCTTGTCGAAACAAGAGATGCATACTGAACGATCAATACAAAGCTGAATTCACTCAAGAGATGCATTGAATACCTCCTCAAAACGTCCACAGCAGCACCAACATCTTTCGGTCATCAGTCATAACTATATTTATTAGCCGAGCGAAATGACGACACTGGTTCTAACTTGCCGAGTGTTTGTGCTACAAAGAAGCGAGCTGCACAGGGATATGATTTGACGTGTCAGAAACGATCCAAGTTAGTAAAATGTGTGAAAACGGCTGTATTTACTTGTTCCACCACTTGCCAAAAAACCCCATTTGGAAACCCACATGCACCCCACAAACTCTAAAGGGTGCTCCCAACATATAAAGACACAAAAGTGACACTTCTCAAACCTCCTCAACAACTTGACGGTTATCATGGTTGAGCTTCCTTCTTTGAACGCCTCAATTGAGGGCAACACCGTGCAGCATGGAGCTGTCGAGCAGTTTCTCAACATCAAGTATGCCGATATTCCCGCGAAGTTCGAAAAGCCCGTGCTCAAGAACAACTGGAACGGCGCCACTATCGATGCCACCAAACCCGGTCCTGTGTGTCCTCAGTCTCGAACTCCCTTCAACTTTTTCAGCGTTCCTGACGATCTGTGGGACAAGGTCAACGTGGACACGTATCAGGATGGTCTAGAGTGTGCCAACCTGATCGTTACCCGACCCAAGGGGGTTGCTGCCAATGCGCGTCTGCCCACAGTTGTGTGGATCCACGGAGGCTCCAACATTGAGGGCAGCATCTACAACCTCATTTACGAGCCGCAATACCTTGTTGCCGAATCCGTGCGCCAAGGCAAGCCTATTGTGCACGTGTGCATCGAGTACCGTCTTGGTCTTTCGGGATTCCTGACCAAAAACGGAAAGGGTAACTGGGGCTCGTGGGACCAGTACACGGGCTGTCAGTGGGTCAACCAGCACATTCAGGACTTTGGAGGCGACCCCCAGAATGTTACCCTGACCGGAGAAAGTGCCGGGTCTGTGGCTGTTCACAACATGCTGATCAAGGACAGCATGAACGGCCGAAAGCTGTTCCGAAACGCCGTCATGATGAGTGGTACTCTTGAGACCATCACTCCCCAGCCTCCCAAATGGCATGCCCGAATCGAGGATAAGGTGTCCAAGGTGACCGGTGTTCCCGTTTCGGAATTGGCCTCATTGTCGGACAAGGAGCTTCTGGCAGCTCAGGTCAAGCTCAATGTGGCCGTGTGCATGACGTGTGACGACGGCGACTTTTTTGAGCCTGGCTGGAAACAGCATCTGACGCCCGATTGGCTCGATAAGCTCATCATCAGTGACTGTAGAGACGAGGGCATGCTGTACTACCTGCCCATCAACTCTCAGGAGGACGACGAGCTGCTTGCCAAGGTTGCCAAGTCTCCTGTTGGAAAGGAGATTGCCGATTTGTACAACATCAAGGCTGGCAGCGACATTCAGGCTGGATGTCTGGATCTCAAGACCGACGCCACCTTCAACTTCTTCAACCATTTGCTGTTCAAGAAGATGCAGGAGGCTCGAAACAACGGATCTTCTTCTCGAGTGTACCGATTGGCAGTTGATGAGCCCAACCCTCATAACCCTGACCAGCGAGCCCACCACGCCGTCGACGTCTTGTACATGTTCAACTCGACCAAGTTTAACGAACACGGCGATAAGCTTTCTCGACTGTTCCAGAGCCACTTTTTGCGTCTCGCTTACGGATTGGAGCCTTGGGACCACAAGAACTTTGGCGTGTACCGAAACGGCGGTTACCAGCAGCTGCCTCTGACGGAGCTTAATACGGTTCGACCAGTTGAGCGATACGAGGCTCTTGCCAAGATGGACTTTGCCCAGGTTGGCAAGTTGTCCAACATGCTGTCTCGGGTATGAATCGAGGACGAGTTCTTGGACACGTATCATTATGTTGTGGACGAGGACCATGACTGGGTGGATCTGATGGCGGAAGAGCCGGAACCGGAGCCAGAACAGGTGGAGTTATAGATTTAGATTGATTCTTAGGATTACGTATATGGAAGGTGGCTAGAAGTGTATTTCTACATTAGTCCAACAGTCGGTTGAAGAAGAAAGGGGGCATGAACATCTGTGTTAGTGACTGATCAGGTTAACCATTTGAGGCAAATCACCATGACTAATTAAGAAAGTGGCTCAAAAAAGCATAGCTCGTTTTGGAACGTGTCCCTAACTCATACTCACAGCCTGAATCTGGACACCAGACAGATCCCAGATCCCCTCCGTGTAGTAAACATCGGCCTTGAGCTTCTCAACAATGCTCTCCCGGTCGTCGGTCTGCACAATCAGGGTGGATCCGGTCACCTGAGGGGTCTCACCAGCACCAGGATGCTTGTCAGCAACACCGCCGCCACAAATGATGAAGTTGGAGCCCGCAGCCTTCTTCTCCAGAGCCTCGAGATGGGCGGGTCGCAGAGACATTCGCTTTTCGAGCACACCGGGCTTGTCGGGGACCTGAACGAGGAAGAACTGCATTGCTTTGGTGGAGGTGGAGAACGGTCGAAGTTGTCGTGCTACGGTGTTGAGTCGGAGCATGTGTGAGGTGATTTGCAACCGGTGACGCACGTTGTGTGGGGGTGTCTATTTTGGGTTTTCAACTGAATTGGGAAAGGTTTTGTAACAACAAGATCTCTTTTAATTGGAATCCAATTGGGAACAGATCAAAAAGGGAAATTTCTTGCGATGGCGATTTGGGAATTAAGGATTGAGAGGACCAGCTGAGAGACACGAGGTCGTTACAATGACAGTGTAACTTTGACATTCTTTTTGTTGAATCGAACGTTTCCTCTTCAACACCACAACGATCACAACATTGATCAAAAACATACAACCTACTGACACTGATACACAAAAAGTCGATAAATTAAAAAACTAAGGATAATGATCGGGGCCTGGGCCAAAGTAGCCCACGTCGGGAAGAGGAGGGATGGGAATACCCGAACCATCCACTCCAGCATACGGCACATTGTTACCCCACCAACTGATGGAGTAATCATTGTACTCGACTGCAAAGAAGATAATTATACCACTCAGAGCGATACCTGTGTCCATGCCAGCAGAGAACACGTAGGCATACTTTCTCCACCATCCCAGGAACCGGGTCTTGATGTATCCGTTGAACAGGAGAGCCATGTAAAAGCCTCCAGTCATATACGTGAGGTTTGTGGGGGCCCAATTGAGGATGGAGTAGACCAAAATGAGAGGGTTGGTCTTGGTGACAATTCGCTGGTACTTGATGATTTGTTTGGTCTTGTGGGGGTACTTTTTGATGAGCAACTGAGGCACACCATACTGGAAGAGCCAGAAAACCAAGCCGACACCTGCTCCTAGAAGGAACATCCATTTGAGAGTGGGGTACTGGTGATCGAAGATTCGTTTGGGTCCAATGACACCCCAAATGACAGAGGCAGAGAAAAGAGTGTTTTCTCCAGGACACACAAACTTCATCACATTATGAGGAGTGCAAATGTTCTTGACACTGTGCATCTGGAACTGCAAGACGCCCAGGCAGACGAGACCATTGACCAGAGTGGCCCAGAGCTGGATGGCAAAGATGCTTCGAGGAGGCAAATGAGCGTAATGAGTCGTCTTCTGATCTGTGGTATAGTTCATGGCCTGATCAGCAATCTGAACCATGAGGGCTTTGGTGGTGTTGAGAGCCTGAAACTTACCAGGAAGAGCGTATCCGATAATGAGCTCACCAAGAACGTTGAGAGTGAGAGTGATACCGGAAAGAGAAGCAAAGATGGTGAATGGAAGCAGGAAGATACAGCACATTCCGAGACAAAGGACGATAACCCACACAGGAGTTTCAGTGGGCCAGTGTTCCACCAGAGCAATGGAGAGTCCGAACATAATGAGAAGAATGGCATAAAACCACCAGTCAGGAACCTCTTTGTGCTTCTTCTGAATCCGGGAAAAGGGATCTTCAAGACCTTCATAGTTGGATCGGTGAAGGTATCTGAGGGACTTGAAGGTGTCTCGGAGAGCAATACCCATAGTCTTGTAGTAGCACAGAATGGCGTATACAAAGGACATTGGGTACATTGCAAAGAAGGCTCCATAGAGCACCAAGTTGGAGGCAGAGTAGTAAGGAGGAGAGTACTTTTTGTATTTCTCCTCATCGAAGATATAGTTGGTTAGGATCTTCTTCACCTGAAACGGGCTGCCAGTGTTGTCATACAGCTTGTTATCGTTGATGGGGATCCACTTGGTGTAGTTGTTGTTGGTGTAGTAGACTGCCAGGATGAAGAGTCCGGAGATGAACATGCCAATGTACAAGTTAATTGTGGAGTACAGAGGCATTAGGATTGGCGAGACGAGTCCGGTGATCATGTTCCAGTCGAACGTAGGAATGGGGTTGTATCCCAGTCCACTGACGGAGCCAGTTACAATGGCCAAGTCAGCGTTATTGGGTGCAATCCAAGTCATCCAGTTCCATGTGGACAGAGCCTGCCAGAGGTAGTTGGGCACCCAAAAGTACAGGAACGACGCCAGGAAGACAATGAAGAAAAAGTAGTATCTGTTGATGGTCCAGCCGTTGATTGATTCTTTGCGGTTAGGAGCGAGAAGAGCCTTGTTGACGGCCAGGGTGGGCAAGAGAGTAGGCCACATGGACATGACGGGGTAGACGGCGACTCGTCGAAGCAGTCCTGCAAGCCCAAACCCCATAAACTGGGTGACCAGCATCAACAAAAAGCCGTATCCGAATCCTCCGGCCCAGGGCTGGTCGTAAAACATGGGCATGTATTGGATGAAGATGTTTTGGGCAACATAGGGAGTTCCGTTGGCACAGTTGACCATCACAGTAGCTAGCAACTGTTCCTTCTGAGACCATCTTCCAGGGTTGAGGGTGAACTTGTGGCCTCGAACTGTGAAGCCCCAATCGGGAAGACAGTACTGGAGCAGTTTTCCAGAAGGATACAGCAACAGCTGACAAACAGAAGCAGGAAGGGTGATGGCGGGAAGTCGAGGGTCGAAAAACTGGTTGACAAACGCTCCTACACCCACCCAGATAGTTCCCAGAAGAACCACTCGCCAGGTGAAACACGTTTGAGTCTCGTCATCGAACGGATCTGTCACCGATCGCACCTCAGGGTACGGGGACCACCAATGAAACAGTGTAGCCCAGTACCGTAGCAGCATGGACCGTTGGATAGGGTCCATTCCTTCAACTTCGTCCTTCTCATCAACGTATTCAGATTGTTCGGAGGGATTGGATGAACCGAGGCAAGAATCCAGAAGATCGCCAAGCAAGTCCTTGTAACTGTCCTTGAAGTTGGGGTCGGTTTCATGGTACTCGAGATTCTTCTTGCAAATGACAATGGCCTCATCTTCGGTCATTTGCACAAACTTCTCGGCCATGAAAAGAACGTCCTCAGAGTAAGAGCCATCTTCGTCATTAGGAGGAGTGCCTAGCTGTTGAGCAACGTAGTCGAGAATTTCGGGGCTGACTTCGGAAATGTCGGTGACCTCTCCAATCTCTGCCTCGACTCCGATATCGACATCGTGTTCCTTCTTATCACACGACGGAAAAGCTTCTGTAGACATTGTTGTTTGGAGCGTTGAGGCCTGAGAACACAGCCGATACTTATATCCCTGAAGACAGACATCCACATGTGCGTGGGACGGCGCAAGTCATGCATGTAACATGCCGTTCCGGTACAGGTGATCCGAGCTGTCAACCCACCCACAAAGCTTGTCTTGCGCTATTCATGTCTGTTCAGACACACTAGTTGCATGGAATGAAATCCAAAGTCGGTTTGGCTTTTGTTATCTGGGCACCAAAGATAAGCCGTAGAAGGGTGTTTCCAGTGCTTAAACAGATGACGAGTGCAGAGGGGTGTTTTTGGGAGCGAAATCCTCGACCGTTTTCGCAAAACTGTCGTGGATGAAAAGGAAAAAAGCCAGAACAACCCTTTGCCGAGAAATGCCAAGCCTTGGCAGCCCCCTACCAAGACCCTTGAGACAAACTCAAACACCGTTTCCAAAGTCTATCTCGAAGAAACCGCCAAAAATAGACCGCTATCTATTGTATGACAGATAGTGCCGTGCCGTGTGATATTGATGACAGGACGGTTTTCGACACATGTACAGATTTCATCGACTCTTGAACTGGGTAGATATTTGTTCCCGTGTGCAGAGTCGTATTCAAACGATGCAGCCTGGACGCATACAAACCCGAGATTTATTAACCCAACCATATCATGATTTTGGTATGGTTTCCACTAGTACAGTACTGTACCGCATCTCTTATCAGCCTTCACCTTAGAATAAATACAAAATCGTGGGTTCGGGAATAGTCCGTTGTCGTATCCTCAAGAACGGGATGTGGTCCACCATACGTATCGGTACCGTACTACCGTTGATTTAACCTGACCCACAAAGTCAACTCGACCACGTTGTAGCTGTAGAGTGGTTAAAGATATACTGTAGTCCTCACTATCTACAATGGTCCCACGATGGAAACGCCGTGGCTGGATTCTAGGTATGGAAAACAAGTTTAATGGAGAAAAACCTCGCACTGTCCATGGAAACCAACCGCCGAAAACGTCTATGGACGGCACGGGTTTGCTCTCGTACTGTATCAAAGCTAGCAAATGTTAATCAACGGCTTTGCCTGGCTTGAGTAAAACTTACAGTTGGTGGGATAATGGCTGTGGGCCAATAGCTGGGCGTGAATAGTTAGCATGTTGATAAGCGGAGGGAGGGGATGAAGGAGTGAAAGGGTGTTTAGTTTCTCGAAGCCGTCGATGATAGGTAACAAGTGTACATGTTTCGCATTGTCTGATACTATCTACTATTCAGACAGTCCAATGTCACTCCAGACAGTCCAACTATTGTTCCGCTTTCAGTTCCCGGCGGTCAAAACTTTTTTGTCTATCTATCTATCTATATACCTGCCTGCAAGTATCATGTCTAAAGCTTGGAGACCTTGGCAAGGCCAAAAACACGATCTTCTCGTCTCTGTCTCAACAGCCGACGCAGAATCTTTCCACTGGCATTCTTGGGCACCGTATCAATGACCACAATTCCTCCGTAGAGACGCTTGTAGCTGGGAACCTGCTGATCCATCCAATGTTTGATGGTGGTGGGATCACAGGCGTCTCCAGGCTGCATAACAACAAAAGCACGAGCAGACTCGGTACCGTTATCGTCATTATGAACACCAACAACAGCCACGTCGTTGACAGAGGGATGATTGAGCAGCAGAGCTTCCAGCTCGGCAGGCGCAACTTGTCGAGACATGGACTTGATAAGCTCCTTGGTTCGATCCACGACCATGATTCGTCCAAAAGTATCGATGACAGCCACATCACCGGTCCGAAGCCACCGGTCCTGGAAATGCTGCAGCCCAATGGTTTCGGTGCTTGGCTCGAGTGATTCTCGGGATGAGTCGGGGTTCTTGTGGTACCCATCCATGATCTGGGGGCCTCGAATCCACAGCTCTCCAGAAGGAATCTTTTCGCCTCGTTTGACAGCAGCTCCAATTCCTCGAGTGTCGGTCACGTGAACAGCAGGCTGGTCGTTACCTTCCTCGTCGACGATTCGAGCCTCCGTGTTAGGCATTAGACATCCCACAGTCATGACATCAATATGATCAGATAGGGGATCAAGCATACCGACAATGGGACTGGACTCGGTAAGTCCATAGGCCTGGTGAATGACGAGTTTTTCTCCATTGGGCAAAACGCCTTCCTTGTTGCCTGTGAGACGGACACTCACCTGATCCACCACGTTCCCTCCTAGAGGAGCAGCTCCAGAAACAATGCATCGAACATGAGCCCTGATGGAGTCCAGGTACCCGTCAACAAGCGGGCTTTTGGCCAGCTGGACAATGACAGGAGGAACCAGGATCCACAGACTCACCTTGTAGGTTTTCTGTGCTTCCAGCAGGTCCCTGAGATCGAACTTTTTATGGTGGATAACCACGGATCCATTGTAAGGCAGCACCGACAGGAACATGGTGAGGCCGTAGATGTGAGTAGTGGGGATAACGGCACTGGCCACGACATTTTGGGCGAGATTGGGGGCAGCTGCACTTACCTGAAGACAGTTTGAAGTGACGTTAAAGTGCGTAAGACGAACTGCTTTAGGGAGACCTCCAGAAGTGCCGGAAGACATGCCCAAGTATGCGATTCTCGACAGCGCCTGGTCACGTGACAGTTGTACGTGTGGCGCAGACTCGATCTGTGTCTGTGTCACTTGTCCCTGGACCAGGTCTTCCATCACCACGACCTTGACGTCTCTTCCCGTGAGAGCCACGGCTTCTCGTGCGATTTCGCTCTTTTCGGCAGCCGCAACAACCACAACCGCGTCAGTGGTGGTGATCTGGTGGGCGACATCCTTCACGTCGTAGCTGGTGCTTGCTGGCGAGATGGTGGCGCCTAGATCATGCAGAGCCAGATGAAACGGCAACGAGCTGTATGTGTTTGGGGTGTAGAAGATGACGACATCTCCGAGGGACGGGTCGTTGTGGAACGGGCTCAATTCGCCCTTTCCAATGCCGTAATCGTGGTACAGCTGGGCCTTGAGCTTTGCGCTGAGATCCCACACGCCCTTCCATGTGAGCTGTTGTTTGGTGTCGAAGTCGAACACCACGGGTTTTGTGTCTTCGTTAGCATGGGGCGAAGTTCGCATCAGATCGGGCCACGAGCCGTAAAACAGCTCCACGTCGGCCACGGGCGATTTGTGGATGATGGACATGGTGATACTTGACACGTTAGTGGGTTGGGAGCTCTGGTTATATACAGACTATTTTTATTTTCACTTTCACATTTTCACTTTGATGAGAAGCGAGATACGGTTACGACCATCACACGTTTGAGCACGTCATGAATTGTGCATATGGCGTGCAGTACCGAGTCAGTGCACATACACACAGGCGATGATTGTGTTTGTGTCATTCGACCGATTCTGTTTGTGCAATAAAACACAGACACACACATTCGCAATTTCGTGTCTCCTCATTCCCCCCACCCTTCAAACATGCCCCAACTGACAAATAAACTACCCGTAATTAGCCCCGTTCAAACTGTATTTTCATGTGTCAAGAGTGACGATCTCACACCGTACCTGGACCCCGTTATCGCATACCTGCAGGAAAAGACGGAGAAGAAAATTGCACAATCTGAGTCAAACGGGTCAAACGGCACGTTCTATCCGGTACCGTTACTTTTCCGTTGACCTAATTAGTTGGTTCACACCGAGCCAAAAGCAGGGTTCGAACGACTGGTCAAATGTACAGTTATATTAAACGACCGGTCGAAATCGCGTAAAATACCGTATAAAACAAAGGATCGAGTGACGCTCATTGGACTGCTCAAAATGACCGGTCATTAACCCATCTGACCAGTCAAAAAACGCCCTCTTTTACGCCCTTTCTACGCCCTCTTTTACGCCCACCTCCAACCAAATAAACTCTACCTTATCGCATCTTACCCCGGCTTTCAACCGAAACGTGACTCACATAATCTCATCGCACGTGCAAACCAAGCCACATTGGAGAGGTGTGCTAGGGTTAGGGTAGGAAGGGTTTTGGCGGTGGAATTTGGATGGTACGAGTACGAGTGCGATACTGGAACCGGTAGGGAAATTGAAAGCAAAATTGGAGGCAATGCTGATGGGTTATTCCGTCACGTACGCACTGCACGTACTGTAGATGGTTATGGCAAAATCAACGTGAAAAATGGCGAATTGCTGTAATACAGTAATGAAGCGTTCGTGTGGAGGTCGGAAGGGGTTGTGTAATAGATGGTTGGATGGGAAGATGATTGATGGGGGGATGGCAATAAACGACTCTGTTCTTGCCATTCTACAGTAGACATGATTGGTGTTGATTGGGGTACTAGGCACGACGAGGCGTTCTTCCATCTAGTAGTTACCAATTATCATCTATCCCGTCGAACAAGGTGTATTCTCCCAACTAAATAATGAATGGTCAACCAAACTCCCGACCGTAAATGGCAAGTGTAAGTATTGTTCAACTATTGTACTCGTACTGTACACTGTAGTGGTTGGTTATAATGAAGGTCTGGTTCTGAGCAAGCACTTCGAAGACCTAGACCATTAGCAAAAAGCATGACAATACAGTCCTGCTGCCAAGCGTGGGGTAGAGGGGATGAGTAGGGATTTATATATTGGTGAAGTACTACAGCGTCATAACTACGCTATTACGTACGATAGCATCTTCTGGTGATAGACTAAAGTGGAGCATTTTACTTCAAGGGTCATAGATTTACATATATAGAGGGAGCGAAGACCCCCAAAGACAGACGTTCCCGCACTAAATTTATTGAAGAACGAACAAGTGTACATGTAATTGGAGAGCAACAAGCTGTACGTGGTTTGGTTTTGTGTAACCGGCTGTGCCCCCTCTGAACAGAACTCCCCTCCTTACACGTCCCCTCCTCAACGTCCCCTCGTTATGCGCCCTCGTTATACGCCCTCCTCACAGCCCCTCCTTACCCGTCCAAGCCCCATCCATCCATTCGCCACACACTTCGCAGGTTCGATTCTCGACTACGCTGAATTACTATACTTTCAATTCACTTTCGTATACGGCACATATGTAACAGTCCTCGTCCAGAAGTGGCTCTCAATGGAAACTAGCGGCTGCCGACACCGTTGGTGTTTCGACCTAGTCATTCCATTTCTTTCCGTCGCTCTCCTCTAAAAAGTCTCGTCAGGACAGCCATTTGTATCAAGCGCTTATTGATAGGTTCCTTCGTTAAAATGGTCCTCCATCTGCTGTCACAGGCTGCAGAACGCTTCCTGAACAGGGCACCTTGTGTTGCCGAGGACTTGTACACAGAAGTGGTATTCAGGGACCTAAAGTGGTGAAGGTCTCCTGCAGGTTTTCCCCACGCACAAAAGGTGGCCAACAAATCCACCGAGAAACGCTCTCTTTATATACTATTTTCTTAGCAGCCTTTTAGTCGCTCATGTTCTGGACTCTGTTGGCGATTGACCTTTCGGGTCTCAGAAGCGCGTATTGATGCTGTTTTTTTTTGACCCTCAGAGGGGTGTATTACACGTGACACTCCCGCACGTTTCTCCAGACTGGATAATGGACACGTTTTATCCTCCAGCTTGACTATACCGTGTTAGCGCGTCCGTCGTTGCATTTCTACAACTTTTGCAACTACCTTAACAATCCCGTATCTTGTGTCAAGTAAACTTAACAAAGTCAGGTTAGCAGGTTTAGAGGGACAGGGTTAGTCAGGGTTAGCAGGTTTAGAGGGACAGGGTTAGTCAGGGTTAGTAGGTTTAGAGGGACAGGGTTAGTCAGGGTTAGCAGGTTTAGAGGGACAGGGTTAGTCAGGGTAGCAGGTTAGCAGGGAAGGGTCAAAAGACAACTTCGCACAACCACGTTACACGCACCTTCCTCTGGTTTGCCTCAAAACTCCTCTGGGCTGCATGCGTTGGATGTCGCATCTCACGTTTTTAATTTCAGCCCCAACAGCACGGCAAGAGAGGTAGACGTCATTTTGAGAGCAGAAAAATTAGACCGTCACTACGTACCATCTAAACACGACCGGGAGAGTGCATATGAACGTCAGTTTTGTATTTTTCTTACACATTTTAATTCGATGCACACGAGAATCGAACACACAATCAAACTCTAACCTTGATAACGTGTTTACTCCGTCCATATCGGGTAATAATAAACCATGCACTAATAAATGAAAAACAGACAGTTACAAGTACAAGTACCGGTACATACATACCACTCTCAACTAAACTGTTGCACCTCAAGACTCCACACACACAATGACCACACCCTCACGGCCATACTACCCACAATTAGGACGCCACGCCTCGCTAGGAACTCCTTCTCGTCTGGAGCCTATGGGCATGGGATCTCCCCAGCGAGTATCTCCTTCCAGATCAGCCACAAGAGTAGTTCAAGCGCCTCCAGCGACTCCTCGGGCTTCCATTAGTGTCAACCGGCTGGGCAGCAACAGACGATCGCGAACGGCCCAGAGAATCAACTCTCAGATGAACACTCTCCATGAAATCATGTCTCGGGATGGAGGTAATTACGGAGGTAATCACGAAGGAGTGAGTCGAGACACTTTTGAGCGTGACTCCACGGGGGCATCTCAAAGCGTGCCTTCGAGCGCGTTCAAATTCCGGTCGGGAATGCCACTGGATATGCCGAGTGGAGGATACAGAAACGGAGGGTACGAGGAGGACGATGATACGATCACAAAGAAGCGAAGAGTGATGAGCAACATGAGTTCGGGCAAGTCGAAAAACGTCACGTGGGAGGAGGATTCCAAGGAGGAGGGTATGCAACGGGTCATTCAGCAGCTGTTGGCGAACCAGCAGAGAATGGAGGAGAAGATGGAGAGGCTGGGGAGAGTCGAGGAGAAGCTGGAGAGGCTGGAGAGAGTCGAGGGGAGATTGATGAGGTTGGAGGGGAAGATAGATGAAGTGCTGAGGATGTGCCGATGATTCAGGAGAACGTAGCTCGACTGAGATTTCTGCCGGCTGGATCCATCAGCGATTGAAGGAGAGCAGTGATTTCTGACGACTGAATTCACCAAGATATCAACAGAACCATCACCAGTCAATTGGATACCAAAAAGGTGACTGGGGGACGATCAGTAATGTATTTATTTAAAAGACAGTGTGTGACTATGCGTGTGTAATCTGGTATCATTCTTTCATTTACAGTAAGTACTAATAGTTTTTTGATGCAGTGTTTCATTAATTTTTTTGTAGCTATGGTTGTTTGTTACCCCCTCAAATGACACTTGACAACATCAAGAGCAGCTAGAGCATCTTCCATGGAATCATGCTCACCTGTTTGGATCGTCCGCTTCAAATACTTCAACGTCAACGTTTTCAAAGCCGTCTTGTATTTCGGATTGAAGTCCGGATACAGTATCGAGGTATCAATGATTCTATCATGGACCAATCTCATTGCGATCAAGTCGTTTTCCAGGCCATGGCCGACGAGAATCGTGGCAGAGTTGACGAGCTTGAAGATGAGTTTCCTGGCTTCGGCAAAGGAGATACTGGGTCCCTGTTGACCGGATTCGGTAATTATGGGCTCGTTTATATCCGAAATTCCCGAAAAACGAGTATTGTAATCGAGAATTCGTCCTGTGGGTTTCACTACTCGATCCAGAGTCTTTTTGCCAGTATAGTCCACACATGTGACTCGACACAGCTCCATTCCTAGCGTCGTGTACATCATTTCGCAGTCGACAGCAACGACATCAGCTTCAGGAATGGGTGTGGCCGGAGCTGGAGTCGCTGGTTTCTCACTCCTCATGGTTTCCAAAGTGACATCTGGTTCTCTGGATGCTACAGCAGGACCATTAAACACTGTTCTGGGACGGCGGGCTGTGGGTGACGGCTTTATCATTCCTAGGCCCAGGGGGGAGGACATTAACGGGTTGTTGATGGTTGGAGTTGCTGGAGCTCTTTGGGGTGTTGGAGCACTTGAGGAGGCAGGGGTTGCGGCAACTGTAGCTCCATCCGTCCCCTCCGGTGTTTCGCTTCTGGGAACAGCGACAAACGGAATCACAAACGCAAGGTCATCGAGATCATGTAGTTTATACACATGTCTAGGTGCTTCTTCGCATCCCTCGGTCGCTCCCACAGGCTGGTTGCAGCACGGATAAAACTTTTCTGGCATGTTGGAATTACCACCCAGTCGAGGACGCGCCCAATGGTACTTGCAACTTCCGTAATTGTCCACTTTGGGTACATCAAACGCCTTGTTGCATCTGTCACAATGCTGAATGCCAATGTTGGACGGTAGAGAGGACTTTTTCGGATTAGGACAAACAGGATATCCATTTTGGGCCAATAGTGGTTTGATTTTAGTAGCCATTGCATTCAACTGGGTGGTGATTGATGACGTCATGTGATTACTGGGTCCTGAACTAGTAGAACTCGCTTGACCCCCTTTACCTCCCCTCCAAGTTCCATCCTTGATACTCTTTACCAAAACTCGAGCATCGTTGGTGTACACCATATAACTTCCTGCGCTCTTCTTTGCCAGCGCCAGCTCTTCCAGAATCGCTGCTCGTTTCGGAAACTTGAGCTTTCGATGCTGACAGAGAGCCGTATGGATAGCCTTGAGGTATGCAATTCGTTGGGGGACTGTAGCAGGGCAAGGAAAGATGGTTGTGGGAAGCAGATGTTCTGCGTCTTTCGAGGATGCTGGAGACGGTCTGGAAGTAGTTTTGGCAACCTCAAGAGCACTTTTCGGCTTAGTTTGAGAGTCACGTGATGGCGGGGGAGTTTGCGATGTTTTTGTGGGAGTTTGCAATGTTTTTGTGGTTGTTGGTGGTTGTGGTGATGCAGTATTATGTTGTTTTTGTGTCGTTTGAGAAACGTTTCGGGGCTGAGGCGAAGCATTTTCAGCTCTATTCTTCTCAGAACCACTTGAGGTTGATGCCTGAGCCGGTGGATGTGGTAGACGAACGGTGGGGGTTACGTCACGTAGTTTCTGTGTCGAGTCCACCTCTTCGGGAACTGTCTCTCCTTTTTTGGTCTCGTCAAAACCATCCCCACAAGATGCAATTGGGGCGATTTTTTGTCGGTTGGAGATGTCATGAGTTTCCCTACCCGCAATAACGCCATCGGTCGAAGAAGCATCATTTTTGACATCGTTTTCGTCTTGTTCGACCCTCCTCCGTTTCACTCCCTGCGCCAATTCTGATCCCGAATCAGCCTCTCTTTTTGTCGTGCCCGGATGATCAAACGGACAGCACAGGAGCCTGCAGAACTTGCCAGCGGCTATCGACGGACATTTGCGGCCCTTGAACAGCTCCTTGCATGATGAAAACATCTTCCTGGCTGGTGATGATGGTGATGAGATGCGTTTAGTAGAAAAGGAGGTACTGTACGCACATGCATGTTGAAACTTTATCAAAAAAACGGTGATAAAACAAGGTGATGAAAATGATATGGTAAAGAAGACATCGTAACCGAACGCCATACAATGGTAAATATTACTATATGACGGCCTACAAATTATTGCACTGATTTGTCCAAAAACACAGACCCGTCACAAAATGAGACTCTGCTATCCATGTCCTTTTCACGTCGTCTTTCAAATGGTGTCGGGTTGTTGGTAGCACTTGAAGTGGTCACATGCTCGTGATTATCCTTCAGTACGACACTCGATCCTACACTCATCAACTGTACGGAGAACCAGAATTGAGACGAGATTTTTCGTCACGTGGTTGCAACTGGCATTTCAAGAAAAATGCACTCTTCAGAATTCCAATTACGATACGTTACTTGTCAACTATGTGAACCCTTTCGAAACACCCTTCTATTTGTCCAAACGCCAAAACATTCGTTTCTGTCAAAAACTGTTCTACCGTATACATTGACCATTAAAAGAGACGCCTAAACACCCTCAATTTGTGTCGGATAAATTGCCATAATCATTCTGGTCACGTGATATCAATTTACACTTCTTTTCCAAGTTCTAGCGCCTTTATTGTGAGTCTCTATTAATTCAACATCAACGAGAGTCGAACCAACGATCGTTTAAATTTAACAAAAACAATGGGTAAAATCTGGAACAAAACAGTTCTGAAGTTCAATCCACATCAACGTCTATTAAAACAGCATGTTCTGAAACGAAAATTTATGCTGAATGCATTTCCCTTAAAGTAAAAAAATAAAAATAAATGTATTACTATTGCGTCAATTGTATTAATGATTAATTGAATCAGTAGCCGGAAGAGCTTTATACTGGACTGTACGAGTCCAGTGCACTAATATACGAATACAGTGATGGTCGGTGACAAAGCTTGTAAACTCGCTTGATCACGTCCTGGAGTTCACCTCCTCACATCCTCGCATTCTTCACAAACAACCGAATCTTGTCCATGTCCTTTTCTCCATCCGTCTCCACTCCTCCAGAGACATCCACGCCACCTACTCCCTTGACCCTCACCGCCTGAGAAACGTTATCAGGAGTCAATCCTCCCGCCAGAATAAACCGCACGTGGTTATCGTACCACTTTTCCGCACTGGTCCAGTCCACCAACTGTCCTTCTCCTCCCACCTCACTGTCCAACAACGAATGCGTATGGTATCCTGCCACTAACGACTGCCTAAAGTCTCGTTTTCCAGGCGAGACCCGTTTAATCACCGCCACGGGAATCTTCCGACACCACTCGAGAGGCTCATCTCCGTGCAGTTGGACCATGTCGAGATTCAGATCAGCCACACATTGCAAGATGTAC
The DNA here is from genome assembly GCA_900519065.1 of Yarrowia hollandica. Lineage (NCBI taxonomy): Eukaryota > Fungi > Ascomycota > Dipodascomycetes > Dipodascales > Yarrowia > Yarrowia hollandica. The sequence goes on along the minus strand of ULGV01000007.1, from coordinate 749,258 downwards.
GCAAGAGGCTGGTTTCGGAAAACACCCACCAAAAGAGGCCGTTTTCCCGAATGCACGTTTCTGTACTTTCCGGAACGAACCACCGCCGCAATCTCCTTGGCAATATCGAAATTCACCGTTCGAGCCCGTCCTGGAACAAGAATCATACCGAGCATATCAGCACCGGATTCCATGGCGGTCACAGCAGCCTCCAAAGTACGCAGACCGCAAATCTTGACAATCACACCTGAATCGCTCGCAGGGTTGGGGGAGCTCAGGTTGGGGGAGTTGTGTGTAGGACAAGTGCTGGGGTTATGGCAGGGGCTGGAGCTGGCAGCAGTGGTGGCGGCGGCAGATGCGTTTGTGTTGGGTGGCTCGCTGTTTGCTGCCCCCTCCTCCTCCTCCTCAGATTTAGGATCTGCCAGACTCACGCTCACCTTTTCTCCCTCGTAGCTTATGCCGTCTCTCAGAATATGCAGGCCCGAATCTCGCACTTCGTCCGCGAGATCAGAAATGTTGGCCGAGTGCGGAAACACCAGGCCGTCGCAGCCCATGATTCGAGATTTTTGTATTTGTGTCACTTCGATAGCGTCCTGGTCCAATCGGCGAATGATCATGGGTCGGGAATCGAACTGACGATACAGATCTCTGACCAGTCGGGCCTGTTCCACTCCCACAGACGAGTCTGCGTAAATGAGCGCCTCGGCGTTTTTGTGCGCCATGATCCATCTGTACCACTTTTCTGCTTCAGCTTCTGTGTACTTGGGCACCATTATCCCGCTCAACTGGCCCTTGTACTCGCCCACGGGGTGCAGGCATGACGAGGAGTAGAGGTAGTTCATGTGTAGCTGTTTGTGCAAATAGCGACTTGTGCAATAGCGACTTGTGCAATAGCGAGTTTGTGCAATTGAATGACGTGTTCCTAGTTGTTAACGAAACCGTTGATCAGTCTGTCGGAGTCGTAGGAGTATGTCGATGATGCGTAGAATCGCACTAGTTGGTACTGTAGCGTAGGGATCGTCGTAAATCGTCGTAAACCGTCTGTGTAACTAACGCACAGTCGTAATCAGTCGAAATCAGCTACCGTCAAAAATGCAGATATATCGTCGTGTGTGAAGCAAACAGAGTCAGGTCCAACGAAGGTTGAAGGTTGGATGGTAGACAGATCTCAGGTTTCTTGTAAAATAAGGTTTGAGCCGAAGCCGAAAGACGTAACTGAATAGAGTAATCGCGGGGGGGATGAAAAACGGAGAGTGAAGGACGGGGGATATAAATACACACGGTGGAGGATTGGGGGGGAGGGTGGTGTGTGTCACGTGACTTTCCCAACCGCTCACACGCCCTCGTGGATAAGCTCGCCAGATGAAACAGAAACTAGCTCTGAGACACAAAAAAGTAACGAGCCCCAAACGAACAGCCGAAAATGTACAGCTCGATGCAGCAGAGTGTGGGGTAGGAGACGGCGAGAAACGGCAGTGTTCTTTGGGAGCAAAAGGGCAAGAGGAGGTGGTGGTTGGTTGTTGTGGCTGTGGTGGTGGTTTTATATATATCACGTGACATCTCATCCCTTCTTCACCCACCTACTTTTTTTTCTTTCTTTAATACCTCCCTATGTTCCTCCATTTTCTTGTATTATATTTTGTTTTTCTGGGAAAAAAAAAAAAGAGTCTAAAATAAAAAAAACTCGTGGAAAATCTAAGATGAACAAAAGTGCCATGGTGTACCAAAATAGATGGGTTTTAGAGGTGTGGGAAAACGGAGGATACCAAACGAACGACAAGAACTAGGAGATCAAAATGGCACCCTCCCCACTTTTGTACCTCTTATGGAGCCCATTTGACACGTCCTCTTTCTCCCCCCGTTAATCGTTGGTATTAAAGCGTTGTGAAAAATCTGATACAGTGTATTTGAAAAACAGTGAAACCCTGTTGTTTTTGTTGCTGAAAAATTGATACGATACTTTATTGTTAATCGGCCTAGTGCTATCGACACTGCTTAACTTTGGAGCGCAGAAAAGGGGGCGCCGTGGTCCCGTAGATGGGGTCACGTGAGTGATGCTGTTGGAATTTGGCGGCGCCTTTTCAAATCCATTGGTATCCTCAACTGTCGTCTTTCTGTCTCTCAACCACGTTTTGTGTTTGAACAAATATTATCTTCATGTCAGATGGCCCAAGATTCGGTTTCAGAAGTTGCTCAGTATACATTGTTATTATTTGGAGAGCAATAGGGGGCGCTGGAGCGCGTCTGTGTTGCAAATACTACACGGTCAATGTGGTGGTATGTGTACGGAGTGTAGTATTTCACGCTCTGTAGTGTTGAGGCATTTATCCATGTTTGCCGTTTCTCATCTTGTCTTCTTAACCATCACTTTGGCAAGATACCTAACAGACGATACCAAACGCAAATGTGACAGACGATACCAAACGCAAATGTGGCAGACGATACCTAACGCAACTGTGAAAGCACAGACAGTTATATCACAGACGTACACTGAGTACTGTACGGTCTTGTACCCACTCACTGCTGTTACACGAATTAATATTACTAATACAGATTAAACCAGGAGGGCGGCAATGGCGGCGATTCCAGCTGCGGTGGAAACGGCCCAGATGGCTCCGCTGTTCTCCTGGACCTGGGCAGGGACGGGACCGGCCTGGGCAGGGGTGATAGGAGCAGCCTTGGGTGCGGGCTTGTCGGCGGCGGGGGCCTTGGGGGTGTCGCCACCAGCGGCGGGCTTGTCAGCGGCGGGCTTATCGGCGGCGGGTTTATCAGCGGCAGGCTTGTCGGCAGCGGGCTTGTCGGCAGCGGGCTTGTCAGCAGCGGGCTTGTCGGCTCCGGCAGCGGGCTTGTCGCCACCGGCGGCGGGCTTGTTGTCAGGCTTGGGGGCGGGCTTGTTGTCAGGCTTGGGGGCGGCCTTGGGGGCGGGGGTAGCGTCAACGTCCTCACAAGGAACAGTGATGGTCACGGTCTGGCCCTCGCACTTGGGGCACACGGTCTCGATGACAGTGGTGCCGGCGTTCTCAGGCACACAGGTGGTGATGGTGAGGGTGGGGGTGACACAGTTGCCCTCGTTATCGCACTGGGTGGCAGTGACGGTGACGGTGGAGGTCACCAGAGGGGAGGTGGAGTTGGCAAAGACGGGGGCCTGGGAAGCCAGGGTGCCGTTGGCGGGAGCGGCGGTGACGGGAGCGACCTGGGTGGCAGCAGCAGCCTCGTTCTCGGCCGAAGAGGCAGGCTCCTCACCCTCGCCCTGGCCCTCAGAGACAGGCTCCTCACCCTCATCCTGAGCCTGATCCTCGCCCTCCTCAGCAGCGTCGGTGGGGGCGGGCTGGGCGTCCTCAGTGGCGGTGGCGGGAGCGGAGTCGTCGTCGGCAGCAGCAGTGGCCTCCTCAAAGTCGTAGGGATCGCAAACGGAGCCGTCGGTCAGCTGGAGCTGGCAGATGAGCTTGGTGGCGGCATACAGACCCTCGACAATGGCCGAAGAGGGACCGGGCTCATCGGAAATTGCCAGAATCTGACCCTTGAGCAGATCGTAGTAAGGGTTCATGCTCTTGGAGGCGAGCTGCACGGCCAGGTGGTAGTCGTAGTGGGTTCGGACCACGGAGAGCAGCTCGGTGGCAGAGGCAAAGTCGGGGCTGGCCTCGTACTCCTCAAGAGCATCCTGGACTCGAGAGATGAAGGGAGGGAAGTTGTCGACGTCGATTCCTTCGCCGACAACCATGCCGATAAGATCGTCAAAGACGGGCAGGAGGATATCGTCCATGAGCAGAGGCACGAAGGAGGCGATTTCGGTGGCAGCCTGCTCCTCGGGAATGTCGTCGGAACGGGCCTCGACGACACCGTTGGAGATTCCGGTCTGCAGAATGTTGAGAATGGCCTTGTTGGTAGGCTGGTAGGTGGCGGCCTGAGCACCTGACAGCACGGTCAGCAGAGCAATGGTGGAGAATTTCATAACGAGAGTGGACGAGTTGGATAGTAGTTTTGTTTTGTTAAAACAGGGACGAGACTGCTTGTTATTTATATAGGTATGGCGGGTGGTGTCATGTGCTAAATGGGATAGTGACAAGGGGGGGAGGAGATGGGCTCGGGCTAGTGGTTTCTTTTTTGGAGAAACAAAGGCCTGGTTGGCTAGCGGCGAGTTGAGCGGTTGCCGGTTTGAGGGGATGGCCAAAAACTAATGTTTTTGTCTGGAGTTGGTATAAACGGTTGGTGATGGTGGTTGAACGTGGGGGTGGTGCAGTGGTGGTGGACTACTTCTGATGGTGGATGCCTACATCGCAGGAGTGAGATGCCCACCTGCACCCACTCTCCGCAATACCGCTCAACTCTCCCGCTCGGCTCAAGTATCCTCCATCCGCTTTACAGTCTAACAGTCGACTTCGAAAACCGAAACCCAAGTTTGGAAACTGGTCCTGCTACCGTAGCGCGCTATACCCTTGTGGGTCTAGTGAATTATGGACTTAGTGTGAGCGGCCCAAATATGCTTGGGTGAGGCGGATGGAACGATTGTGGATCGAGATGGGTTGTTGCATTCACCGTTGTGTTCTGTTTTTTCACATCTGTCTCTGCTGTCGCTTGGAATTCCCATCTCTTGTCTCGTACACCTTCCCATCTACATCTTCGGCTAGCGTCTTGTTCAGTCCACCAAGCTTTTTAGCTGGGTCTAGTGGTTTTCAAAAAAGGGAAAAAATGTGCTGGAAAAAACAACCCATTGTTCGCTTGTGCCCAGGGCACTCGTATAATTGTGTCAAACTCGTATCCTGGTGGCCCTGCAACTCTGACGGTCGACCAAAGGGTATCTGTTTGTCCCAGTTGTCTTGTTGACTTTTTAGCGTCTCTTTAGTCCAGCCAAGGGACCAGGGTCGAAGATAAGTCGGTTGATGCAAGAAGTAGCACTTGTCAAAAGAAGAGCAAGAAACAAAAACGATGCCCATAAAAAACAAGCAGCCGTTGCAGCTGCTCAACTGCCCCGCATCTCTCTCTCCACACCTTCTCGCATCATGGGCCCCGTACATCTCTCCCGTGTCTGAAAACACACAACACACTTCCATGTCCTAGCGAGGAAGGGCTCCCAAAGGAGCGGAATGCGGGGTAGAAAAGAGATTTTGAAGTTGCTAAAAATGACCCAAGGCAACTAAATTTGTCCTAAACGCCCGAACAGTGACGCGAACGCTAGTGGCTGGTACACTAGTCATGAGGCTGATTCATATGACCGCAAATCGCGCCACTTATGAAGCGGAGACCCTCAAACCGGAGCACTGGTGGTGTCAAACAGGAACACATGTCCGTATCGAGTATCCAACGCCAGGACGCGTAAAACTGTGTCTACAACCAGACCTACACATCCACGTCCACCTCAGGAATAACAGCTACACGTAAATTACTGGAAAAGCACCACCCAGTAATCCCTCTCACTACCAGTCCTCCCTCTCTTCTCATCACCTCCTCCTCCCAACATTTCCAACCACCCCTGACCAGACGCGACTATGCTCGTACGGTACAGTAGCACGCATTCTCTTCTGCTAGCCGATACAGCCAGACTAGGTGTTATCAAGGGCTAGAGTAGTCCCTGCCCGAGGAATGTACGTTCATGTGAATCGATCAGATGAAACTTGAAACAGCATGCATTACAGCACGAAAAATCGTCCTTTTTGCCCTTTCCCGGTTTTCTCTTTTTTTTTTCTTTTTTCTTTTTCTTTTTCCCATATTCTTCAAACATCACCCCCTCACGTCCATCACCACCACACCACCTCACCCCCTCCCCACCTAATCAAACCACCCACTTAACCACTCTCGAAATACCTGAAACAATTTTCTCGAAGTTATCACTAGCGCCATTAGGACACAAATATCCGACCTCTAGATGAGGTTCTGAGACATGTTCTAGACTGCGAAGATATTTATAGCCAATCACTACAATTGCATAATCCAATGGTAAACGAGTGGTGACGAGTACACGTCTCGTTTAGCTGGTACGCGTTACATAAATAACATACATTAAAATAAAATACAACTCCAGTGCCGACTCTATCCGACTTGATGAAGCTCTTCATAGTTAAACATTACCCTCCATAAACCCACTTCGCTCCACGTTCCACCCCTGCTTGATCTTGGCCGAGTTTTCCGCCTCCTTTTTGTGCTGCTCGAAAACCAAATCGGTCCAGGTGACATTCTTGCCAGGCACATGCTGCATGGCCACCGACAGAATGCTCACCCACTTGGCCTTTTCGGCATCGTTTTCCGCGTAAAAGTTGACAAACGTATTGTCGCCAAACGTCACCCGGAAAGCGCCCTCCACCAACACATAGCCGCCAACTAGACCTGAGTGCACCTGGCTGGACTTGGACGACCGCGACTTGGGGTTTCCGAGCTCAACAATGTCCGTAACATGGCTCAGATCAAACACGCATCGCTCCTTGAGAGTGTCCTCGTGGAACCCTCGCAGAACATGGCCCTCCAACTTGAACCACCGTCGTCGCCAGTAGGCACAGTCGCCTCCCTCCTGACTCAGAAAACCCTCCATGTGCATCTCCTGGCACTTTTTCGCAGCCGCAAGCTCGTCATGGCATGCCTGCATGCTGCTGGGGAGCCGGTCGTACCGAGAAACTCGAGGAATGTACATGAGCGTGATTTCCAGGCACCCGATTCGGTACGGCTCCTGCCGCTTCCACATGTGCGTCTTGGCGTCCCGAGAATCCCGAGACTCCACCTTCTCCTGGCCCCACTCATTGTACAAAGGAATCGAGTATGTTCTGGACCGGCCAAAAATCTCAGACTCGTACTGGCTCTCCACAATGTAACACCGGGCAAAGGAGCCTGTGGACGACACGATGTGGTCCCACAAGTCGGGGTACCGAATGTGCTTGGCCTTGGATACCGCCGATTTGGACTTGGAAGACGACTCGTGAGTAGTCACTTCGGGAGCATGAGTCACGTGCTTCTTAACCGGCTCGGCAGAAGCACTCTCGGACTCCTCCTCCTTGACAGCCTCAACTGTAGGCTGCTGCTTTCGCTTTCGAGGAGAGAAAAGCGCCTTAAAAGACTTGCCCTTGGAGAGCTTCTTGGTGGGCGTAGAAGTAGCGGAAGACGCCTCACGTGTAGGAGTGGAGGGGGACTGCTTGACAGGAGACGAGTCGCGAGACTTGAGCGCACTCTTGAGTGGCGACTTGGGCGACTGCTGTGTTGTCTTCTTCTTCTGCTGGTCTCGAGACCGCTTCTCCTCCTCTTCCCTCTCCATATCCTCGTTCTCGTCAATCATGGATCGAACCAGAGGATCCATTCCGGCCTTGAGAGTGACGACCAGCTCGAGATCATCACCAACAATGAGCTCAAACTCCTGCTCAATCTTGGCCGACGACCGCAGATCCATGGGCTCGGTAGTCACGCACTGGATACCATTGTCGAGCGTCAGCGTGTACTTGGGGTGCCGAGTATGGTCAATGGGCAGCCGAATGTCCTTGATCCCTCGAATTGCCATAAACAGACGACCTCTATCGTGTCTGTCGACGGCCGGGGGAGCCACGGGAGCAGGTTTGGAAACAGCAGCGGAGTTTGCAGCGACAGAGGAAGCGGCAGAGGCTGTGGAAACTGCTGTGGAGTGGCTGGAAACTGCTGTGGAGTGGCTGGAAACTGCCGTAGAGTTGCTGGAAACTGCTGTGGAAACAGAATCTTGAGAAATGGGTCGCTCAGCAACCGCAGGAGCAACCACGGGAGCAACGGGAGCAACAGCAGCCACTCGAGTGGAAGCAGCAGCAAGACTCTCTGACGATCCAGAGGCTTGCGATCCACCTCCACCGACAACGGGAGACTCCATCATTCGGTTGAAATCGGGAGTGGGCATCTGCGTCAACTGCTGCATAATGTGCATGTCGAAGGACTCCTCAATGGGGGAAGGAGGGGTGGGGGGCGACATGACAGCAGCTCGAGCGTTGGGATCCAGAGTGTGAGTGTGAGAATGGCTGTGAGAGCCCGTACCCGCCGAGTGGAAAGAGGTGGTGGTGGCCTCTGAGGTGCCAGACATGACAGAGGCTGAATCGGACATGTGGCACTCGGAAGGCGCAACTTCAGGAGTCACCAGGGCATCGGAAACCTCAGGAGTTCCGCAGTCAGAGCTGTCGCTATCAAAAGAAGACACTGGATGGAAATTCTGTGTCTGCTTCTGCTTCTGCTCCTGCTCCTGTGACTCCTTGATTTCCCCCTCCTTCTGCTGCAGTTTTCTCTCTTCCATCTCCCTCTGCTGCTGCTCATACCACTCCTTCTCCTTTTGCGCAACGATCCGCTTCTGTTTCTCGAGATCGCTCTTTTTCATCGATCCAAACTTGTTGCGCGCGTTCTTGAGCTTCTTGAACGCTCCAGACGACTCACTGGGTCGACACGACGATAGAGAGCCTCCAGACGATGTGATTGTGTTTTTTCGAGACAGTCCGAATCCGGAAAAGTCGAGGGGGTTCGAGTCGATTGACAAAGGAAGATGTAGCGACTCATTTCCAACCTCTTCTTCCTCGGGAGCTGCACAAGCAGCAGCGGCGTCAGACTCAATTGGTTCAGATGCAACCGAACCCTCGAAATCGCTGCCGCTGGTTTGAGGTGTATCTGAAGGTCCACATCCGTCCATGGTTTCGCCCTCCTCGACCTCGTCGTCGTCGAAGAACGCCTCTCTAGTAGGCGAGTTGGGGTCCAGGGTTCGGCCTGCCGGCTTGAGGTGGTAGACCCGTTTGGTCAGGTCCGAAAACGGGTTGACTGACAGGTCACGCGACGCCAGACTGGTGGAAGACGACACTTTGGGAAGCACCTTGCAGGTTCCATTGGAGATGGACAAGGAGGCGATTTCGGCAGCCATGTCGCGGGTGGACTCGGGAGACGGTTCTCTTGACGACTCCAGCGAGCCGTGTTTCTCCATCATATGCGCCTCCTGGGCCAGAAGTCGTTTTTCAAACTGCGAGGCGGCCACCGAGGCCTCCGCGTGGCCCTGGTTCTTGGTGGAGGCGTCAAAGTGGCGGTTTTCGGAAAAGTGCGCAAACTTGTTGACCAGCGAGTTGGCCTCGGAGGCGTCCAGAATCTCCGACTTGGGCCGCAACATGGAGCGTGTGGGTACCACGGGGGTTTCGGACACAAACTCGGCCTTTTCGGGAGCAGGCACGTCGCATGTGGTGAGCGCCGAGGTGACCGATTTGGACACACAGATGGCGGAGAAGGGCCGGGTGCGTTTCGAGTAGGACGAGTCAAAGGTGAAGGACGAGTCAGGAGAGTCTGCTCCGTCGGATGTGTTTGTGTCCGGCATTGAGAGCACTTCAGACAGGTCGTGGGAGGCGGTTGCGGGTGCGGCTGCGGTTGCGGTTGCGTTTGTGTTCTTAGAGGACGTGTTTTGCGGCTTGTCACGATAGCTCTCAAAGGACTCGTACAAGTGCTTGCGAGGCATGACCAGATCGGATCCGTCGCCCATGACTATGTTCAACGGATTGGTGCGAATGTTGTACGCCGAGTCTTGAGAAGCGGTGTGTCTGTGCATTGTGTGGAAGAACAAAATGCATCCTCCCACATATACATATTTGAGAGACGGAGGTGTAGAATGATGACTTTGCCGAATAGGGAAGGGTCCCAACAAAGACACTGTACAGCGTGCATGAGGTGGTGGTGGGGGGAGGACGGAGTAACGGACGCTGTAGAAATGGTGGGGGGAAACGGAAAAGCGCGTTTCTGTCGCGGTCACGTGACGGTCATATTACTCGAAGCTGGCGAATATCCGTCGTCTACCCATCAAGTTATATCGATCCTTCAACACACCATCTCCCACTCGCGAAACCTTATTTCGCGATTAAACTTTATCAAAGCCTCGATACCGTACAGTAGCAAAAAAAAAAATGCGGTCCTGTTCGAACCCCTAAAACCACCCTCTTTTACACCTTACTTTTTATGCTGTAAATAGCAACTGAACGGAGATACGGTGAGATGGGGGCGAAAGAAGGGGGGGAAAAAAATAGCTACAGTAACGAGTACAATTGAAGAGTTTGGGACGAAACCCCAACCATGCGCTTTCCTCGCCATGTACAATACATTGTTCCGCATCCGTCAACGGAATATTATGTCGCTCATGGTCATTCGTCAGCAGGGACTCCAGGGGTGCATAACTAGGTGTGCTACTGTGTGTTAAGTACAGTATGCTGCAGTACAGTAGAGCGGTCCTCGGCATGGTTGCTACAGTAGTTTGTGCAGGGAAGCCGCCCTTTTTTTACATGGTATGTTTTTGGTTGTTTTGGCTGCTTGCTGCTTGGTGGTGATACAGGAACGAGCACCAGGATTATTATATGGAGACGGCTTCTAGAATACAGCCAAGAATGAGGGTTTGCAGGGAGCGTGCATGCGTGTTTGATGCTTTGGTGGAGGTGAAGAAGGGTGTCAGTGGTGATTGTGGTGAAGGTGAAGGTGGTGGAGGTGGTGATTAGTTGGAATTAGTTAGTTATTTTGAATTTATTTGGGAATTTAGTTAGAGTAGGGCCTCAATTAGTTGGAAATGTGGAAGAAATAAATGTGTTGTTATTTTGCGATTGGGAGATTCTGGGGGTTAGTTAGAGGTACCAGAAGACTCGAAAAAGTGCGTAGAATATAATGAAACAGCTCTCGTTCCGATAACTCGCCAATTGCAAAAGTTGATGGGACCTGAAAAACCTCTCCAGGAAAATAAACTTTGGACATCCGTAGAAATATTGTCAAAACAAGCAAATGGAGTGAAAATAGGGGCTGACAAAAGTACCGGATAAAACATGTCACGAGTACAAATAGGAGGAGATTTTTACATCAGAGTATTTGAAATGGCCAATTGAACTATCAAACCGGCTTTCTTACAAAATAGTCTTGTTTTCAGAAAATTACCCATCCTTATGTTGTCTATTTGAAAGGAGTATATTGAATAAACCAAAGGTGCGATTTTTTGTATACCAACAGACACGGTTTGAAATGGATTATGGAAACTGTTGCCGGGATATATGTTTTGATACCTTTTCATATTCGCTTGCTTCACTACAGAACCAGATGTTGTTTGTATTCGGTCTCTGAAGATGGAAACCAAGAACGGTGATAAAATGGGAAATACAAGTCCTATGGGAATTAAAAATACATAGTTGAATGGAGCAGAGTCAGGGATTTCGAATGGTGTACTTGTGGTTCTAAAAGCTCCTGAACTGGATGTATAATTAGCAACGAAACTAGCAGTATCCCGTCAATACGAAGAGACCACTACTTCAACTAATTCTCAGGCTATGGAAAATCCAAAGAGTGCATTTTGTTTAGATTCAAAAGACGGTTAGAATGAAACTGTTTTATTTCCCTAAAGCTCTCATGGGGACGTTCTGAGAGTCCATTTCTTTCTGAGCTTTGGGGTCAACAAAGCTTAACTAAATACACCACTCATTTCTGCACAAAACGGTCGATATCTCATCATATTTGCATGACCAGGATCTGTTATTTTGCCTTAGTTACGTTGTTGACACCCCAATATACTCACAAATAAATGCGCTTTGGCTAAAAAAAATCCTGAACCTCGATTTTGTACCCCCTGGTGACTTTTTTCCTTAACAAAGTTCAGGCTAACTAGCTTCAAGTCGGTTGAGATGAGGTCCTTCAAGTAGCCTTTAGTTGGATTTAATTGAACTAAAAAGTCCTCTGGGGGTACCTATTTTGGTATTCCAGTCATGGTATTGATACCCAGGAGAAGGAATTCGGTAGAACTCGTAAACGTATTAAACTAATATGTCAAAATAAATACCTGTCACAGTAGTATATTTCTTGGATAGGTCTGTTTCAATGTTGAATGTGTGAGTACACTTTGTTGACAATTTGTTGACATATAGTTAAGCTCAGTAGGGGCCCACTGCAAGCAGACGTCGGTCCGCAGACGTACAGTATACTCAGAGTAAGTTCAGTGCCGCTCGAAATTTACCACTTTCACGTTTCTTTCACGTTTCTTTCACGTTTCCTTTATTTTTATTTCACGTTTATTCTTTTTGTATTTCACGTTTATTCTTTTATTTTATTTCTTTTTATTTTTCTAATTGCCTTTTTCTGGTGCACCTCTTCGGACTATTTTTAGCCCACCATCAGCCAACAAGGAAACTAAGCTGAGCACTCCACTAACCGACGTCACATGACAGCCTCAATTGCCGTACAGTACGAATACAGCGCCGTTCAATACCGCGTCCCAGCAGTGTTCCGAGAGTAGTGTTCCGAGAGTAGTGTGACAGATGAACCAGATAGAGACAGATAGAGACCATGTGGACACACAAAACGTGCACGTGGGAACACAAAACGTGCACGTCGGCACACAGAATTTGTCTCCCCACTCTCACGTCCACCCTCACTCTTGTCATCTTCCTACTCACTCATCTCCAGACGTTGCTCAACATTCACTCCCTGCCAAGAAAGACAGTCCGATACCGGTACGAGGAACAGCAACCATGTTCCATGCGTAGCCATGTCCGAACCTCATGTGTAATATCTGCAGGTGACAAGCATTATTACTGCGGTACACTTCCATAAATAGATTTGAGACATTGCACAACGGCAGTAGCAGCAAATCGGAGACGTTGGAGGCTCATTGGAGACGTTGGAGGCTCATTGGAGCTGGTGTCAGGGACCTGTCCCGATTTTTGCCTACGTAAAACTGGACTACTACACATCAGACGCACCATCGGTCTTACGGTAGTGTGGGTAGTGCGGGTAGTGTGGGTACGGCTGACACTCAGTATTTTGAGCAAAACTGGAAAAAAGAGTATACGACACGGTAGATATTTTTGTTTGGGTGTATTGCCCGGGTCAAATTACATCTTCTGGCCAATTGAATCCTTGTAGCTATTCGGAAGACGCACGGGCACTCGTAGTTACTGTACAGTATGTACCTACTGGCATGCACATGGATGCAACGTAACATAGTGCAACGCCAAAAAAGTGTATGGAAAGGGGTATTTTTTTTTGTACCAGTCGATCCAGCAATCCAATCTGAACGTGCTGAAACGTTTTTTGTACGTGAATCTGGCCAGAAATGTAGTTTTAGCAGCACCCTTTCTGGTGGCCCTCGCTCTGGATTATCCTTCATTACGATACAGTCAACGAGGAGAAGGAGAAGAAGGCGGATTCATAAAAAACGACACAGACATGGACACTCAAAAAAAACTACATGAATGATCTCCAAATCGACTAGAGAATACACACATGCCGTTCATTTTTCCATAGCTGCATTATTGGCCCAAATAGAGACACCACTTTGAATTAGTTGAACATTACTAGACGCAACAGTTGGGACATTCCTCGTAAATCGACCGGGTAATAGCACAGCGAAAAATACAGATACAGACAAGGTGAATGTATGGACAAGTAAGAATTTTCGCGGTGATTCGAACGGTGTTGTTTATTTTTCCGTAGCTTCGAAACTGAGGAAATTTGAGGGATATCAGCGCAGTATGATATTTACTCACCACGACAAAATGCGTGTAGATGTAGGTATGGAATTGGTTTAAGTAAACGGGACATTGGGTGCTGAGTGGGCGTTGCGACAGCTGAGTGGGAGTTCAGAGAACTGAGAGCCGAGTGGGAGAATATTCCACTAGCATGAAGTACACCATTCACTGGTGCTCCAAAGTACGTACAGTGTACAGTATATACAGTTCTCGTAGTCGTAGCCGCAGCCGTACCATTCGTGGTCTACTTGTAATGTCAAAGTATAGGTATGAGTAAGTCACGTTGTTATTCTGCGTCACGTGACCCGTGGCAGTTATCCGAGCCACGTGACGTAATCCTTTTCTGGATGTACCATCACATGATCAAAACACATCTGGTTACCCCTGAGTCACAGCCGTGTTTCAGATTCATCTTGGAATGGTGATACAGCGGTGATGCCAAGTCTCCAGCCTCAGTCTCAGTCTCAGCCTCAGTCTCAGCCTCAGTCTCTTTTCCACGAGGTTTGAAGAGGTACTTCTGAGATACACGATATGCTCGATTTGGTAGCAGGTTTGTTTTTTTCCCCATTTTTTCCAATTTTTTTTTCCTTTTCAATTTTTTTAAATTTGTTTTTTCTTTTCAACTTTTTTAAATTTGATTTTTCAAATTTTTTTTCTGAAAAACTGAAAAGCCGTTTTTTTTTTTTTATTTGGAATCAGACACAACGCCTCTCACACACCAGTACGGTACAGGGAAAACGAGTCGTGTATTTCACACCTCATACCCGCCGCTAGACGTCTATCCACATGCACACGTGATTTCACGGACTTAATACGGTTGATCACGTTTTATTATATTCCCAAGCGTTAGCGTGTACAGCGCGAAGGTAATTAGCTAATTTGGGCAGTCTGCGAAACGTCCCCAACCAAGTGCCGTGCAGGGTCGTGTTTGTGTTTGTGTCACTCTCCCCGTTTGTGTCTCTCTCTCCGTTTGTGTCTCTCTCTCCGTTTGTGACACCCGTTCTGTCTGTGTCACTCGTTCTGTCTGTGTCACGTCTCCTTTCCGTGTCTTCTACACATGTCGTATTTCCTTCTTTTCTTCTCCATTTTTAACTCGGAATTTGCCCTGGATACGATGAGCCGCTTGGCCCAAAAAAGATAAAGATAGATTTGTGTTTGTGTGTCACCTACAAAACGGGTTTGTGTCCCGCCGCGTCTGTGTCCCCAGCCTTATTTCTGCTTGTAGCCAACCCGTCTGTGTAACATGCCGGCGCAACAGGTCAACTGAGCACTTATTCAGCCCCAGATACACTGCCACAGCTTCGCCTTGTAGGTGCATTTTTCATGTATGCAGATAAGGTTTTGCTGGGGAAAAGAGATTTCCGAAAATGTCAATTATTGAGATGAGGAGAGATGATGGAGGAATTTTGAGCACACAGGTACAGCTGTTGGGATCTTTAGATCAGTTTAAGATGTTAAAATGGCTGATTTGGACAAAAACTGACTCGTTTGCAAAGAATCAATTTTTTTGCCCGGAAAATCAACCGAGAAATTAAGGTTTACGCTGGAAATTAAATGTCCCCGGAAACAGGTATTTGGGCATGATATTTGGAAATTTGAAGACGGAATTGCGTTCGTCTCGACATTTGCCGCCGAATGCACTCTTCAGAATTTCCCCACGACGTCTCGTTCGCCAAATAAACACGTCCCAAATCTCCCCGTCTTTGTTTCTCAATTTCCGCTTTGGTTGTTCCAAAAATAACACATGCACCCAAAGCTTATTTTTTCGACTGTATAGTTATATAGCAGGCTGGCTGGAGTGATACATCAACCAGCAAGACTTGACCAGTTGCAACGAGTTACACACCCGCAAACGATTCACATACGCAACGTCGTTACACAAACAACTAACACACTCACACAAACACACACACACACACACAAACAACCCACACAAACACACAGTCGCGTACAATGGGAGCAGGAAGAACATGCTGTATCATGGCGATTCCCATGCTGGGATCGCTGGCAGCTCTAGTACTGTCCATCTTTGTCATGGTAGGATCCACGTCCAATTCGGCACCCATCAACGATCTGTACTTCTTGCGGATCGACACCACAAACTTATCTGTGAGCTCGGTGGTTCCAGATATCAACGGAGTGGACATTTCCTCCACCGTCAACTCCATTGCCCACGAGGTGGGTATTTCCGACTTTTACACCACGGGTCTGTGGAACTACTGCGAGGCCAAAAAACCCGACCCCAACAACGAAAACCTCATGAACTACACCTACTGCGACAAGCCCAAGCCCATGTACTGGTTCAACCCCGAGGAGGTCATCACCGAGAGTCTGTCTGCGTCGGGAAACTCGCTCACCAACGAGCTCAACGCCGTCATGCCCGAGGACGTGAAAAAGTACCTGGACGTTCTGGCCGGCGCCTCAAAGGCCATGTTTGTGTGCTACCTGGTGGGCACGATTTTCGCGTTTCTGACCTTTGTTCTGGGCTGGTTCACCTTCTACTCTAGAGGCACCACCTGCTGCGTCGCCACCCTTGCGCTGCTCACGTTCCTGCTCATTCTGGTGGCCTCGGGAATCTCCACAGGAACGTACATGATTGTGCGAGACGCGTTCAACAACAACCTGGGCCAGTTTGGAATCCGAGGGTCGCTCAACACAAAAATGTACGGAATCACCTGGGGAGCGGCAGTTGCGGCGGCCTGGGCCTGTTTCGGGTGGTTCTTTGCCATTTGTTGTGGAAACACTAACAAGACCAAGGTGGTGACCGAGGAGAAGCAGCCGTTCATTGGCTATGTTCCTGATCCTTACCAGCCCCACGGACATCAGGCGGGACATCGCATCTAAGAATCTGAACGCAGCCAAGATTCTAGATGACATGTGCGCTGAACAAGTTACTAATGTTCGTCATTTTCGATGACACCAGATGGTTGGCTCAGACTCGCTAGATTTGTGCACACGCACACAACACGGCTGACGGCGACTCCGTCAACCCAGTCTCTCCTGGTGATAGACATGTACTTTTCTGACATTCTGGAAATGTCCATATAGGTTATATAGGTTATTTATTCATTCGTTTGAGCCCCGCGAAGATGTACGACGGAATAATGGAGCGGTGGGGACAAAAAATGCCCCCTTTTGTAGCTCTGATTTCCGCGAGTACAACCATCTGGTTTGTGGTGGTCTCAGGTGGCTGTAGACATAGATGCATACGGTCTCTACAACCGTGTCTAGACAGTCGTTTAAACTGTTCTCCACAAAACCTCGGATACAGCCGGAATTATGTTCCAGTAAGCAGTATTGTGAAAAACCGACAATTTCAAGCAAAATGCACTTTTCAGATTTTCTCCATCTCGTCTGTGGGGGATTCTGGAGCTTGTAGAGAATGCCTGAAGAGTTTTCGAAAGGAAGAGTGAATAATCCTGGATAATGGTCAAAGAGACGTGAAAAGTTGACTGTAGAGTATTCTGGTCATTTGGTGTCGAATGCACTCTTCAGTATTTCCATAGCGTGTCTAGTTGTGAAGCTATATACTTTTTCTTGCGGAGTTATTGACCGTCATTCGCAGTTACTCTTCTTGTAAGACTTGACAAAATCTTAAATAATTACTTTACAAAATATACGTGAGTGTCAAACTCACAACGCATGTATTTGGTACAACTGGTACTGCAACATCCACTTTTTTTGAAACATTAGTTTAGAACATGTCTTTGCAACGTCAGTATAGCTCAATCACGTGACCCAAATATTTTGGGAACATCAAAATAGAACCCCCAGTGGATTTATTTCTTAACTAAATTCTAAAAGTTTTAAGAAGAGGGCAAAAAAAACAACATATGATACAGATAAACGTCTACAGAGGTCTAATTGATTAGCTTAAAAGACATCTTTGTTAAGATTGTTCTACCGAACAAAATGCACTCTTCAGAATTTCGCCATCGCATCTAGTTATTGTGTTGAGATGTGTTCAGTTCTACATATTACTTTCCCCATGTCACATTTTTAAGTGAGAGGAAAAAGACACACCTAAAGACAATATTTAAACACGAGGTTTCCTCTATAATTGACCCCATATAAATGTCCCACAACAGAAACTTTGCCATCCAGTTTCTGGAAAAGGAGCTGGATGAACACAAAGAGCAGCTGTTGGAACGGGAGACGACTTTCAGTCAACACGTACGACCTTTGGAAAGCCGCAAGCGCAACATTGGCGATGAAATCAAGGCAGTTCAAGCGCAACTAGACAGTTTGTGTGGTGATAAAACACAGATTGAAGAGTCGCTGAGGGGCGAGAAGGCGCGGTTTGAGGACTCCTGTCTTGCTCTCAAAGAAAAGATTCGAGGTATCACTGCTGCGTTGACTGAGATGGGTGTGAGGGGTGAAGTTACACAGAGGGGTGATGGTGGGGGGTGTGATGATGTGAGTGGGACTGGCAGTGCTGACGTTGAGGTTGATCGTGGTATTGACACTGACATTACTTCTGTCGACTCTATTAACCCTAGCACTGATCTTGTTCCTGCCAAGTGTCCACCAGAGCCTATTCACTCCAAAAGTAAACCCCTTGACTCCAAAAGTAAACCGTCTCAAAAGCCCACCACCGCTGATTATGCTGCTGAAATCCTGTCTCGGATACTTCCTCCATCTGGGGAGTCTTCCATGGAGTCAATTGTGACCACCAAAAGAAAATCTGAAGAGGTTGCAACCAAGGAGGTTAATACCAGAGCGAGCGACCCATCGCCCCTTTTCAAGAAAAGGAAGGGGTTGAAAAAGATGGTCAACCAGGAGGACTTGGTAAAGAAGGTGGTTCCACAGGAGGTTGCTGTTCAAACAGTTGCTGCTCAAAAACAACATCTAAAACACTCTCCCAAACAACCTCTAAAAGCTCCAAAACGAGGTAGACCTAAGGAGGCGACAAAGGAGAAGAACAAAGTGGAGGGGAAAAAGGTGGAAAAAATGAAACTGGAAAAACATGATTATTCAGACTCCAGCTGGATAGTCAATGATGAGGAGTGTTTCTCAAGCGAAGCAGAAAGTGAAGAAGAAGACCTTCATTTCTCAGCCATCAATCGAGTCTCTTCTTCCACACGAAAAAGAGTCACTGTGTATCTTAGCAGTGATGAGGTGACTGAAGTCATCACAGTCGATCCTGTAGAGTCAGACTCACCAGCGGACACCAGTCTGGAAGCGTTGTTTGTGGAGAAATCTACTTCCGATACAACTTCCACGTCCATGGAGGTGACAACAGAATCTAATGGCAAAGCCAAGGGTCAAGAAAAGGAAGGTAAATCGTCTGAACCAGGCTCTGCTGAACCATGGCAATTCTCTGATACATACTCTTTGGCTCCTCTGGCTTCCAAGGATGCTCCTCTAGGTACATCTACACCTACTCATCCTGCATCTATGCGTTTTCCTAGTCCTCAAGAGCTTGGGTTGGACGTCAAAAGTCCAGACAGGAACATACAGCGAATCAGTCGCTTGTCTCCTGGTGAACTTGAGAGATGTACTCAACTGGCCTTGAGAAGATCATCAACGGAAGCTCAAGAGCCGGATTATCGAAAAGAGCCCATTACATGGAAAATGGTGTATTCTGATCCAAAAATCTGGGCTCACGTACATTCGTTGAGACAGATGGAAAAACCAGGTGTTATACGATTCAGACACCATTCTGCTGTAAACTGCATCTACGTGGGTCCCGGAGGATGGAAGTGTCACGCAGCGTTTGAACGCATGTATGATTATCGATGTCACATGTTTGAAGCACATGGGATTCCGACATATGTATGTCTCTTGTGTGACTCTGCCTTTGGATACAAGAAACGGCTGATGGAGCATTGTCGAATAAGGCATAAGAACCAGATGGGCAGGTACTGGGTGGGGTATTCGGACCATGTGTAGCGGTGTGTAGAGTACTCGTACGATACTGTACGTACGATAGCTAGTGTATTATAAGCTGGTATAAGAAAGCAATCAAGAAGGTGCTTCATGCAAGTATCGCTCTACGCGGTATGGACTGATAATAAGTCACACCGCAAACCACATAAACCTCATTTCATCAATAATATTAACCATTTCATATCAACTTGACCGAGGTCTTCCGTTCCAGATTTTGACCACCTCCTGGCCATGAGGTCCGATAATGTGCCGTTGAACATCACCTTCAGGGATCGGCATCTGGCATATTTTGCAGTAGTATTTGTCCTTTAGCATGTTGAAGAGTTTTTGGTGTCGAAACACATTCCAGGTCTGTTTTATAACGCGAAAATACCGGCGTTTTGGGGCAATGTACCAAAGCGGAAATGTGTAATCGACAACAGTGTTGAAAATCGATGCTTATGCAAGAGACTTTCCAAGAATATTGTTCATTTATGCGCACGACTCGTCAGATGCATAGTCAGAAGACCACTTGCATGGGCGCACCGCATGAATGCATTGCATGAATACGTCAAGCCTCATCTGGTCAACAAAAAAAAACAATATCATTCCACCCAAGGGAACCTCATTTCGACAAAAATCTCGATCCACCTCCATCCTGATAAATGACCATGGCCCCTCCACAGTACCCTTCATGAAAAGCCAGAAAGTCTTTGAAAATGTGCTCTTTGCATTGTGTGCACCAGAAGAGCACGACTGTTTGTGGTTGTGACATGGTCGTGTTCACCTTTGAGCTATTGCATTGTATTTATACATTTTGAGGCTTGATTTGAGGCTGACTATACATGTTTGAATTGATGATTTTCTGCGCATGTAAAAGGTATGCAGAAATGGTGTATTTAGATAACGTAAATACGGGCAATATTGGTATCAAAATGATCACAAAAGTTAAACAAATTAGCATGTACCGACTATTTTCGGGTCACGTGATAACTTACTATCGAGTAGGTTTAAGATTATAATTATTTCCCCATACGATTTAAGGTTGGGGCACAAACAGATAGTACCTTAATTTCCGTAATGTTCCAGTTTTTGTCCATAGTTTCTGTAATATCAGTGCGATTGTAAACTTTTTAGAAGCTTTGAATTCGCCTCATTCTTTGTATCAATTCGATACCGATTTTTCCCAGTTTTGATTCAATACATTTATAAAGACTCGGACAAGGAATGATCTGTGCAGCAAATTCAATTGTTTACAGATTCACCTTTCCAGACTCTGATTTCTCCTCCACAGGAGCTCGTGTGTAGCGAAATGTCGTTTTCTACCATGAGATACTTGCACTTGTGGCAGAGGTATATTGGTGATTGAAGCATGTCGATAGAAGTTATTTCGTGTTATGATACTGTTAGGCGGTTGTTGGATATATTTATAAGTCAATGAAGCGGTTAAGGCGTATTCTGACGGATATATGGGGTTAAGGTTTACCCCGGGTTTGGAACAGTTCCATGCAGTGTGTTGCATTGCGCTGCATTGCATTGCATCCGTTGGACCGATGAGGTTTTTGAAGGCAGCAGAAAAAAGGGGTAACATTACATCTGTGGGGTAAATAAATAAGTTACAAATACAGCGCTGATTAACGTAGCAATTTCCAGTTAGGTATTTCTTGGTCTCCCTTCCCACACCAAAAGGGTTCCTCCACAGTGTTCTTCATGGTGTGGGATTTCATGTTCATCAATGAGATTTTTGCAATCTTCGCAATAGTAGAAGACTTTCCACTCTGATTCGGTCATTTTTTTTGAATTGAAAACTGTAGTTGACTGAGCATCGTACAAATCTGCCATTTTTATATGTTTTAAAAGCCCCATCGTTCCGTGTCACAGGTCCATCGAGAATCGTATCGTATCGTATCGTATCGTAATTCTATATCTGGGTGTTTGTTAGCCGCATTATCAATCTCCATATCGGTAAATAAACTTGTCAATCAATTCAAAATCTTAAACAAACTGCTAACTTTCTTTCTAGGTTGGGGTTGCACCACCTGAACCTCCTCCTCCTCCTCCTTTTGCTTTCCTTTGTCTTTGACAACAATGACGCGTTCCCCTCTTTGCTCCTCCTTGTTCTCTTTATCTCTCGCGAGCCTCAGCTGTTCCCTGTCTCCCGTCTGACTTAATAATGTGATGATCTGAGGTCTTCCCCCGCACGCCACCTCATGCGACCCATGTTCGTGGGTGTAAAACATGTGGTTGCACGTTTGGCAAGACCATAGTGTGAGATCTGGAGAAGCTGTCATGTTTCATGAAAGCACAGACACCTTGGTGATTCCTGCATTATATATTTGAGGCAGTCAGCCCATCACCAATCACACAACCCCAAAAAATGTCATATTTCCATCTCAACTTTTAAACTTCAATATGCACTGCTTAATTTAACACGACCAGTCGTTTCCGACTGCAAGTATCCAATCATATCGTCGTCCCTATACAGCTGGCACAATCATGTCATATATTTCATATACACATCCTCTTTTCGTTCTCACTTCTTTCCTGTCTCTTGCTCACCTTCTAGCTTCTCCTCCCCAGGAAGAATCACCCGTATCAGCTTTCCAGGACACCGGTCATTGTGCTCTGTGCGTTGTCCAAGAACAATGAGATCGTCACAAACGTCGCAAACCCAATAAGGGCCATACTCAGAAGACATGCTGTAGATTGACGTCAATGTAGATGCAGCGTACTTTAGCGTGGGGGATGTTATATATGCGTTTGGACATACAGACGTTGAGATGAGCACTAATATGAACATAGGAGGTTCGAACAAGGGGAAATGATACAAATTGCTGTTGGTATAAAAAACCCTTGAGTTAACCTTGCCCTAACTTTGGGACGTGCACGCGAATGAGGCCTGGCGTGCGTTTTCCATCTCACGTCTAATTCATATGTTTAAGTTGAAAAAAGACATTTACAGTTGAAAAGATACTTTAAGTTTGGTATTGAAAACTATAAATATCATTTGAGTCAATATCCCCATGGGGAATGAACTTTTTGGCAGTCACCGGCACTCATTTCAGCTTCCCACTACATCCAACTATACTTCTTCAGTCGGGTGTACGTTTTCTTCTAGATTTTCCCTTTTAAGACAGCCCATATCGACCTTGGTCAACCATGAACCATCCCAGACCACCAGTTTCCCAGGACACTGAATATTGTGTGTATTCAAGTCGGTTTCTTCAACCCCCATTTTGCATTGGCTGCAGTAGTATTTCATGTTGGTGTATCTTACAACATATGCGTCATTCTCTCAGAGCTATATATCATCACCACTTTGAGGCTGTCAGCCCCATTTGTGTCATCTTAAATTGAAAACATGCGAAAATCACAGATATCTCTACCACCAACAACGCTGTAAACACCAGACGTGCGCCATCAGAATCAGCCTATCAATCTACATATTTAGATACCAATTTTTATGCACTTTTATCAACAAAATATATTCAGACACGTCTCAAACTTGTGGAATTCTTGTTGAAAAGAGAATTCAATCGATAGGTAATCTTCTGGAACCGCATAGGTTTCTGCTCGATCGATATGGGGGCACTGTTCATAAGTTTCGGCTTATAAGTTCTTTGTAACTGTAGACGATTCATACAGTCTGTCACGTGACTGTGGAGATTGTGTTGCGGTACTTTGGTTTTGCAATGAATACAAAAGTATACCAACGTTGGCATTGTAGTCGTAGATAGCAAGAGAGATTGTCATGGGAATCAGAAGCCTCAAAGAATTGCTCAATATGAGCCTCAAAGTGACTGCTCAAGGTGAGGCCCCCAAAAGCCACGATATAGACTTGATGAGGCTGTATCAAATGCCACCTTAAGCTTAAACTAGACAGTTGCATCTCGTTTAGACCATGTTCGAATTCGGAATTAAACTTTGTAATGGGGCTGTCAAACCTTAAAAGCCGATGAGGCAAAGTTAATGGGCTGATGCGGAGATGAGGGTGTTTTCGTTACAAAATGCTTTTTACGGGGTGCAGACGTGATGGGAGTGTATTAATAGTGTGATTTGATTTATGAATGTTCCATGTCTGTTATCGACTGTTATCACGTCCGATAAGACTCATGAGGCATAATGAGGCATATTGCCCTTGTCCATTAAGCTGACCGCTTTGAGGATGACCGTTTTGAGGATGACCGTTTTGAGAGTGACCAAATTAAGGCTGGTACCTTAAAACAGCCCCAAATGGTACCAAATAACCCTGCATAACCCCACCTAACCCTGAGGTTTCTCTCAAATGCGTGTCACCGCTTGAGGCATGGCGACCGTTGGTTGGGCCAAAAACGGTGAATTTTGTGGCCGCTCGACAGGCTGGTTCTGTGGCTGACTCGGTGGCCCACGTGACACCGATTGCGCTCGTTGCGGTGTCTGTATCGTCACTTTTTTAGTCGGTATCGTTTTGTAATTCTCTGCTTTGAGATACCATCCCTTGTCGTTTTCGCCGTAATCTTCGTAGTCCTCCTTTTGTGTTTTGAGCCATTCCAAAAACGTCTTTTTGGGCTCGTATGGCGTCAGGTGACCTGCGCATGAATAATAATGTGTGCGCATGTCTTTTTCGGCCACCCGTGTTTGACATTGGGTGCAGAAATATCGTCCTTCCATGTTGTGTGGCGTGTGATGAGGTGTAGTGTGTGTGGTGATGGTGTTTGGAGTTTATTTGGAAATAAGGTTTGGTGTCAAGAAAACAAACAAATGGTGATAATTGTAATAAATTGAATTAAATGGGGGTAAAATGTGTACAAATACAAACACAAACGAGGAATCCAAAATCGTCTTTTTCCTGTCTTGCACCTCTTCTCCATCTCTACATCTATCGTATCTCTCTCTACCACCACAAACGCTATTCAAATGGATATGCACTAAAACTACCGGTTTGAGCACCCATACGACGTATCAGATATTGCTGCTTCGGGACACCCATTCTCGGAGATTTGACCTGTCGGTTCCACCAGTCAAACGGTATATAACTGGTCTAATTGACCTGTCGAATCACTCAAAAAAACACTCATAAAGCGTTCAAGTCACTTTAAAATACACCCCACTTTACGCCATTCAACATGAAAATCTCAACAATCTTCACCGTCGCCCTTGCAACGGTTGTTTTTGCTGCTCCCGCTCCTGCTCCTGCTCCTGCTGGTGATTTTACGTATTCTGCACCTCCGTACCCTGAAGACGCTAAAGGAGGTCCGCCCTTGTACTGGTCCTGGCCCGCTCAAAAATGGTACTTCTGGCAACCCTGGGTTGGAAGAGGAGTTGCTTGGTAATTGAATGCCAAGACGTCAATATCTGGAATACATTTCCCTAATTGATTAACTATTTTTTTACCATTTTATTCCTTTTTTGTTTTTACCACATTGTAAAGTGTCATACAAACTCGTTTAATCGTTGTTTTCGACAGAAACATAATCCCATAAATTACATAAAATAAATAGTTCGGATTACGTAAGCAGAACCTTGCAGAATCAGATGCGAAATCAAAAGTACAGCTCAAAATATGCATAAAAACATCGAAAATAAAGAGATTTAATTAATGATAAAATCTTCAAAAACTGGGAAAAACTTGCACACATAAATAGAAAGCATATTTGAGCTCTCCAGATGATTCTCTATTGATACATACTGTCTAAAGCTTAATCGGAGCCATTTTCCATTTGCGGGTTTGCAAGTCAACAGTGTGCTTTGATGACTAAGCTCGGGACAGTTGAACTTTAGTTGACACAAATCTTATTTACCAAGTACATTTGTTGAGCTGAATAAAAGAAAATGATGTTTTTGCAAACACTCATTCTTCACCCGATAATGAAATTTTCAACTGAAATGGATATACCGTGTCCTATCCACTTGTTTGATACATTTTTTGGGTCTCCTGAAAAACTCATTTATCATCATTCCTACACTTCATTTTTTTTGTTGAATTTTGTATTTTTAGAACGTCGATAAAACAGTCCGCTGAAGAGATAAACACAAGAACGCTACATTAACTGAATCCCCAGACCCATAATATTCTAATACTCCATAAATATTGTCCACAAGGTCCATACAACAAAAGTTATAGATTATTCTGTTTGGTGGCAAATGTGTGCGATCGCTACCCTAACCCTAAGTACAGGGTAACTTTATTTATTAAAGCACCCCAACCCGCTTCTTCCACAGCCCCTAACCCTACGGTACGAGTACCCTCATCCAGCCTTGCCCTAAACAACGATACCTAGATAAAACCCGCTACTTCAGCTACTATTCACACACTACAAATGGCTAATCTTACACTTAATCTACATAATTAATAATACATATTACTTGTCCTCGGCTTTTTCCTCCTTGGCCTCGTCCTTCTTGTCGTCCTCCTTGGGTTCTGATGCAGCCGGTGCAGCAGGCTCCGATGTAGCAGCAGGCTCCGACGCAGTAGCGGGCTCATCCTTCACCTCCTTTTTCTCGTCCTCGTCGTCATCGTAGTCCTCCTCTTCGACCACCTTTCGCTGGGGAGCTTCAGGGGGTGGCGATGGAGCAGCGGCAGCAGCGGGGGCAGCAGCAGGGGCGACGGGGGCAGCAGGGGTAGCAGCGGCAGCAGGAGTTGTAGCAGCAGGAGCAGCGGTGGGAGCAGCGGCAGCGTCATTGGCGGTGTTAGCGGCAGGAGCGGTGGCAGCGTTGGCGGCAGGAGCAGCGGCATTGGCGGCAGCAGGAGCAGCGGCAGGAGCAGCATTGGCGGTAGTGGCACTCGACGAGGCCGCAGCGGGGGCCGGAGCAGGCGCAATGTTCGGGGTGGTGGCAGCAGAAGAGGCCACAGCAGCAGCAGGCGCTGGGGGCTTCACGTCAGCCTGAGCCTGGGCCAGAGCGCTGGGAGGTGCTGCAGCAGGCACGGCGGCAGCAGCGGCAGCAGTGGGAGCAGGAACAGGCACCTCAGGCTCCTCCTTTTTAGGCTCCACGGTCGCAGGTGTAGGGGTGTCCTGCACTGGCGGCAGTTCCTGGGTGGGCACGTGTTGGGGAGCGGGGGGAGGCACGGAGGGGGCTGGCGGCGGCAGAGGCGTCGTTGCTGCAGCAGCGGGAGCAACAGCAGCGGCAACAGCAGGAGCAATGGCGGCAGCACTGGGGGCGTTGGCGGCAACGTCGGGGGCAGAGAGGTTGGGAGTACCAGCGCCAGGAGCAGCAGCAATGGGAGGCACGGCTGCAACAGGCTGAGGCGTGGGGTGGTCGCTCTTGGGGGTGGCTGCGCCTCCCGAGCCGTTAACGTCCACTCGCTTGAACCGTCGTTCGTCTTCCCATTCGCCAGGCCGTTTTTCGCCACCGTGGTGCGCGTGGCCGTTTTCGGCGTAGTCGATCTGTGGCAGCACCCGCTGCTGGATTTCGGAGATGCCGGCCAGTTGCGGCAGGGCTGCAGCAGGCTGTGGTGGCGTGGGGGCAGCGGCTGCAGGGGCGGCGACAGCTGCAGGCAGGCCGTTGGGAGGAGGCAACGGGGCCGATGATGGGGCTGCGGCAAGAGGAGGAGGCGCGGATGCTGCAGCAAGCGGTCCGGGGGCTCCAGAGCCAGGCAGACCGGGTGGCGCGCCTGCTGCAGCACCAGCGGCGGCACCGGCGGCAGCACCGGCGTTTCCTGCGGCATCGTCCCATCCGGGAGGACCGTGGTGGCTGTAGCTCTGGGGGTTGACGTCCTGGGGTCGGGGAGGAGCGGCGGCAGCAGCACCATTGTGGCCCTGGCCCGAACGCAGCTGCAGCAGCCGTTCCTGGATATGGGGATTGTGGGGATCCAGCTCTGCCGCCTTTTGGTATGCGTCGATCGCGTCGTTGACCTGGTTGTTGCAGCTTTCGTACAAGGTTCCCAGATCGTACCAGACCTCGGAAATGTAGGGATTGAGACGGATGGCTCGCGAGTAGGCGTCCAGAGCGTCGCGGTACTGGTTGATCTGGTAGTACAGCACTCCGATGGAGCACCAAAAGGTGGGATTTCGTCCATCTCGGTAGACGGCTCGTTGGTAGGCCTCATAGGCCTTGTTGTACTTTTGTTGCGCCATGTAGCATCGTCCCAGCAGGTACCAGGACTGGGCCTCCAGCGGGTCTGCGTCCAGCGATTTCAGCAGGTAGTTGATGGCCACGTCCTGGTTGGAGAAGGTGGACGACTGCTGATGATGCAGCCATCCAAGCTGCTGCAGCACCTTGGCGTGGTTCGGGTTTTCCACCAGCACCCGGTCGTAGGCCTCACGAGCCAGCTGGAAGTCCTTCTGCTGCTCGTGCACGTGGCCAATCTGGAACCAGATGTCGATTTCCGTCAGCGGCCGTGGCGGGTTGTGCAAAATGTACCGGAAGCAGTCCAGCGACTGCGAGTACTTGGCCTGCTGCTTGTATATGATGCCCAGACGGAAGTAGATTTCGTTGGCCTTTTCGAAATGCGGGTCCATTTCCATCACCTGCGAAAAGGCCTCTTCGGCGTACTCCAGAGAGCCGTATCGGTCGTACAGAATGCCAATGCCGTACCACAGCTTGGGGTCCTTGGGGTCCCGCAAGTGGTACAGGGCCTGCTGGTAAGCCGAATACGCCTTGTGAAGATCGTCCATCATCAGGTAGCAGTGGCCGAGCGATCCGTGGGTCTCGCCGGAGTCGGACGAGAGCGAGATGATGTTCTGGTAGTACTCCACGGCCTTGGGGAAGTGCTCCATGGACCGGTACAGGTTTGCAATGGCGGTTAGGGCCGGAATGGAGCATGGATTGTAGGAGAGAGCGGCCTCGTAGGCGCCAATGGCTCTGTCGTGTTCGTTGAGCAGCTCGGCGAGCGAGCCCACGGCCAGCCAGGTGTCGATGGAGGCGGTTTGCAGTTTTTGTAGTTGTGACATGGCGGTAGAATGGGGTGGCAAGTTTTGGTGATGCGGCGTCAGTGCGGCAACAGCGGTGGTGGCGGCGGCGTCAAAGGGGTGGCGGCGTCGGAGGCAGCGTCAGCGCGGCTACAGAGCGGCAACAGAGCGGCAACAGAGAGGCAGCGTCGGCGACAACAGTCAAAGTCGATATCAATCAAATCCACCGGTAAACGCGTAATCAAGACGGAAAACCAACAATCAAGCGGGAAACACGTCAAGGGCGGGGAAAACAGGCGATTTTAGAGTGTGCGGTCGACGGAAGAAAAAACGACAGAATTTGCAGTCAGCAAAAGCAAAACGTTTCACACAATAATAATTGTCAATCAATCAAAAAGACCCTGGCTAAAAACGAAAGCGTCGGAGATAGGCGTACAGACGTGCAGCAACGAGGTGTCAAGTTGTGGCGGCAACAGAAAGCTCCTTCAACAAGTGGTGATGTTTTGATGCAGCAGGCAGGGAGGAGGTGGAGCAGGGTTAGGGCCCGAGGCATGAACAGGTTTGGGTTGGTCTTGGGTTGAGGCTTTTTAAACTTTACGTCGTTTGGGCCAAAGTTAAAGTCGGGGTTGGGTAAAACAGGGTGTGCCTGAAATGAGGGGGAAGAAGGGCCAGGGTTAGGGTATGAACCCTTGGCAAGTTTAAAACCCACACAATGTCTGCGGTGTATGTGGACTGGAGTGGGGGGGTCAAAAAAAACTTGTTCGACCGGCCACTCATCACGTGACAACCGTTGTGACCCTAACCATGACTATTTCAAATTTTCCATACCCCTACCCTCCCCACTTAAACCTTATTCCACCACCCAGTCTGACATGTCACCGCCAACCCAACGGCTCGGGCCGGGTAACTTTACCAAACCTTAATTTGGACTTACGTGGCGTATTGCCCCATCAGTCATGTGCGGCGCGTCGTATCCAACCACGTGCATATTGCCGAAAGAGCCTTTGAATAAGCTTTAATTGGGGGTGTGAAAAATAATAGATTGGAGATTATGGTTCTTCAAAGTGGTTATCAGCGGGGGTTTCAGGGTTAAGGAGAGGATTGATAATTTGCATAAAAATCGGGGCTATCCGGCGGTTATTTTTCCCTAATTATTGCGGATTTATTTGGATTTTTAAAGCCGATTTTTCATCAGGAAATAATATCCGCCAGGTGCAGATTTTCCAGAACCAAATAATATAATAATTTGAAAAAAATATCAGAAAAATAGTTGAAAAGGGGAAGACATAACAGGGCGCATGCTTTTCTATACGGCAATGTTCCTGAAAAGTTTGAAACGGAGGGCTGGGGTTTTTTCAGCAAATATTAGGAGCAATGTTCCATATGTGTGTAGTTTAGCGTGTGTAAGGAGATGAAAAGTCGACCAAAGATGTGATAGTCACGTGACTCAGGAGAAATTGACAGATATGGGAAAACTAATCACGGCGAGTTTTCTGGTTCAGTTGAATTTCCGGTAGCTGTTCTGGATCGGAATTTGGAGGGACGTATATGATGATTGCTACTTTTATGAGCATCCATGTAGATTTTGAACGGGGAGCATTTGAGACGGCTAAAGTTGATGGAGATGATAAGCAAAGCGGGGGCGACTGTATGGGGGAGTTTCAGGGTGTAATTTTCAGACTTGACGTTGCTAGGTGCTTATCAGTGGAAAATCTCCAAAGAGACGAAGGATAGGTGACAGCTGTAAGAGAATGTCATACAGAGAGCTCATGTCTCTAAAAAGAGGTCATATATGAATCCGAGAAATGATCTGTTACTCCTGTTGCAGTTCTGTATCCAGTTTCAAGAGGAACATACGTGAGCAGAGAATGGCACTCACTGTGGGTCATATCTGGCAAACTAGAAGAGCAGTTGAAAAAATGAAAAGTGCATTCGTTTTCAATTGAAGAGGTTAGTCTAGTAGCGACATTCCTGGTCGGCGGTCTCGTTTCCGAACACAGTACAGTAAAGTGAGTACTTATCGTAGTTCAAGTAAACTGGGACTTGCACTCCCCAGGATGGAGGTTGTGTCTGACACGTGTCGACTTACTACCACAGAGCTGTAGACTGACGGGAGAGACAAGAAGCAATAGAAGAAATGGCTAGTAGGAAGGGGATTGACATTCTTTGAGTAGAATTGTGCTCTTAGGGGTCCACCAGTTCATGCCTGTCATAACGGCAACAGCAGGTACAAGCTCGTAACCTCTCACAGTTCACCTAGTGCTGGCTCTTGAACGCTTCATGCGAGGTACCGTAATCGTACTCTGTAGATCATGGAGACAACATGTTGATGCCATCCGAAGCTCTTTATCAGGCTGCCACTTCAGGTGTCACTCTATATCAAACGTCAGTATCTCTCAATAGTCATCACCCAACTGACTATTGGGTCACGTTTGAAGCGAGCAAATCCCCCCTCCAAGCCTCTGTTCAACAGTTCCCGGCCAGAAAAGCGCTCACACCCAAGCAGACAAAACCCCAAGGATAGTATCGTACCGTACAGTCCCGTACAATACCGTGCCAGTGTCGTAGCCACCATGGAGTGCATGTGTCAATGCTCTGTGGAACACGCCGACATCCTTCAGAGTGCATTTGGAGCACACATCGTCCGTGTCCAGCCTCTCGGTGGCACATAGCAGAGGCTAGCCCACTGAAGTGTGAGGTACCAAGAGTAACGTCAGTCCTGTTCAACAAAGTGACCTGACTTGTACTTGTTGTTTCTGCCTGCATCACCAGAGATTGAACTAATTGATGTCTGATTAGTGACATTTTATTGACATTCCAACGTGGTCTAACCAGTATTGGCGCGCTTTCAACAAGGTGAGCATTTTCAAAGGTCGTGGGTTCGAACCGCCAGTTTCCGTATTAATAAAATTAAATAAAATTGGATAGTATTGCCAGTGTAACGCCGTAGTGACGGCGACCATGAAAGTGCCGATGAGCATCGCCCTTGGAATTGACTCTACCAGAACTAATAGAACTAGTGACGCCACAACAGCTCCATCTGATGCCACATCTGACACTGTCACCACGACAGACTCCGTTCAAAGCTCTACCTGTAGCTGACCAACAGTTCTCTTGCGTATTCAAACGGGTTTCAGATTCTTCAATCAGAGAAATGTCTCCATCTGCTCGGCTTGTTCAGGGGAAACGCGACCGTTCCATCAGGTATTCGCTATATGCAATATCTACCGTACCAGTCGTGTGACCAAGACGGCGTAGAAAATATAGACTCGTTAGAGATGCTGGCAGAAGGAGTTGGTGGCAGAAAACGCCCATCGTTTCTCTACCAATTCCACATGCACGGCCACGTCCACGTCCACATCCAGATAGAGTATCCCTCTATAGTATCGTACCAGCCAAGACGGCAGCATGGCTTGGATCAATCCATCATTTTAATCTATATACTGTCCTTGAGGTAGCAGTGGATGCCGATGCCAGGGTACGTCCAACCACCCCACTGAACAACCGTTGTATGGAAGACTTCTACATCAACCGTTTATCACCCGTCAACGACGCTCGGCTACATGGCTCGTGTTGCGCGCTCCTTCGACCCAGCCATGTGACGCATGACCTGGCCACTCCTTAGTCCTCCTCCTCCACATCCAAATCGTCTCCAATCTGAATCTTCTCCACCTGACTAGTATCCACCGGATTCCTAGCCACCTTGGCCACCGATCCAAAACCGATCGTGTGGCCATCTCTTCTCAGCACAAACCGCGACAAGTGTTTATTCTCCTTATCCAGCTCCAGAGCAACAATATCCGACAAAATGAGCTCCACAAACGCACTCTGGCCCTTGTCCACAAACCGAGGCTTGTCCTTGATACTGTTGCCCTGTTTGTCCAGAAGCGAGTACAGTTTGGAAAAGACGGCCACGGAGGAAACCCGCGACCGGTAAAAGTCGCACTGAGTGCCCTTCAAAACTGGCAAATCAACGTCAAACAAGGTCACCTTGGCCCGGAACTTGTTGCCTCGACGAACAGGATCCGAATACTGCGCCAGAATGTCGCCAGCCTTGATCAGCTCCAGATCACATCCATCAACAGCCTCCAGAGAAAGAGTCACGTTTTCTCCGGCCTTTGCAAAGTTTCGCGAGCCCAAATCGACGCCGATGTTCCGAACAATGGCCACCTGACCTCCAGGAGAGATTTTCACGGGCTGGTCAATCTGAACCATACCTGCAAACAGTCGGCCAGCTACAGAAACACCTCCAAACGCGGTTTTCACGTTGAAAATGTCCAGTTTCAAAGCACTTTCAATACTGCCAACAGCACTGGGAATGTCCTGCAGCGTTTTCATGATGGTAGAACCATGAAACCACGAGATTTCATACGGATTGACAATGTTGGCGCCGGTAAATCCCGAACACGGCACAAAGGCCACATCGGAGTATCCAATTTTGGCCAGAAACAGGCCCATCTGGTCGGAAATCTCGTCAAATCGACTCTGGTCAAACTTGAGCTGATCCATCTTGTTGACAGCAATAACCACGTTATTAACACCCATGGCTCGACATAGCAGGGCATGTTCCTTGGTCTGTCCATCGGCGAAAAACCCTCGTTCAAACGCATCTGCCAGGGAGTCGAGAACAACAATGGCAACATCAGCCTGAGAGGCTCCAGCAATCATGTTGGGCACGAAATTATGATGGCCGGGGGCGTCCAGGATGAAATACTCACGTGACTCGTAGGAGAATTCCCGCACGGAAATATCAACCGTCACTCCGTTTTCTCGCTCCTCGTCCGTTTGATCCATGAGCCAGGCGTATGAAAAGGACTTTTTGCCAATTTCTGAGGCAGATTTGGCCAATTTCTCAACCGCGTGGCTGGAAACCACTCCAGTATCGTGCAAAAGACGTCCCAAAAGGGTACTTTTGCCTGCATCCACGTGGCCCACGGCTACAGCGTTGAGCGAAGGGGTAACTGCAGTGACAGACGAGTCGGACGGCTGGATTTTGGGTTTCCACTTGGAGAAGTCCGTCTTGGCAACGGTCGCGGGGCCCGCGCCGCCGGCAATGTTTAGGTTGCCAAGCCCCGTTGCCAAGCCGCCGACCTTGGTCTGGTTCTGCTTGGCCAGCACCACGTCGTCCGGGGAAGGCGCAGAGAAGCTCTTGGCGCTCTGCTTGGCGCTCTCGGCAGCCTTGGCGCGCACTAAAGGGTTAGCAGGGCGATGTGTGAATGGAATCGGCGATGTCAGGAGGTTTCCAAAAGGAGTAGCCACAGAAGAACGACTGGGCAGGTTGTAGTCTATCTGGGGGGCAGCTGGCGAAGCCGTCAAAGGAGCAGAGACAGGAGCAGGAGACTTTTCAGGACTCTCTTCTCTCTTGTCTCTTCCCATTCGCGCCAACTTGGAAGTTCCTCGATCTCGGCTTTTGAGAGCTTCGAGCGCAGGAGAAGGAGTGGATTTGTTGAGACGAGACTGGCGGAGTTTGGCCAGTTTGGAGAGAGGAGCGGAATCGGGTGCAGATCCAGGCGCGTTCGCACTTGTTTCTGTTTCTGTTCCTGAACCGTTGCTACTTCCTCCTCCATTCCTTCTCAATGCAGCCAACTTGCTCAAGCCTCCGCCTGAACCTCCACTCGCTCCTCCTGCTCTCCGCAAAGCAGACAACTTGCCTAGGGGCTTCTTCTCCGGCTCCGGATCGGGCTTGTCTTCATCAGCTGTCTTAGTAATGTCCAAAAACACAGGACCAACTAAGACAGAACCTGGACGATCGACAAAAACAGATCAGAGCCAGAGAGCAGTTCCAGTCGGTTCTAGTCCTGTGGGGGATTGCGACAGCAATCCGGGGAGGTAAGGAGGCTAGGATTACGGTAGTAATCCGAGGTGGGAGTAGTAGTTCAGTGATAGCAGCAGCCGAGGCAGAACAACAGCAACGCCAACAACAGCAACGCACACAGCAGCAACAAAACAGAAACAGGTTCTCGGTCATTGACCAGGCTGCTGTATGTTGTGCAGGTGCATGTTCTGCTCTGACAGTCTTCGGTTCTGCCACGTCTAGTCACCGTCTGTACCGATTGTCGTAGATCAGCTTGGATACGCTGATGTCCACCACCTCAATCGCCTGACATTTGGTAGTCAACCAGTTGAGTTGAGTACAGAAGGGTGATCTGGAGAGTCCGAACATCCGAAGACAACTAGGAAAACAGTGATCTAAGAATGTCAAGTAATTGGAGTATCACATGTGGAACTGAGACACCCAATCAGACAACTATTCTCAGAAAAGAACGGACTGTGACACAGACGTGTTCGTCACACATTCGTAGCGTCACACGTTCGTAGACCGTCCCTTCAGCATGTCCCTTCAGACCCAGATCTGCAGACTACACCGCCAAGTTGATCCCAATCCAAAGACTCAATCTCCACGACATTGACGACGTCGTTTGTTCTCAAACTCCTGCCGCCTGACCTGACGCCTAACATCTAGACTCATCCTCGTCCTCGTCTCATTCGCTATTGACTCGGTACTTGGTACCTCGTCCTCGTCCTCGTCCTGGTCATACTCACTCTGCTTCGCCTCCAACTGCTCCCTCTTCATCTCCTTCACCTTCATCGCCTTGGCCGTCTTATCTACACAATAAGCAATGGCAGCATCCACGTCGTAGTACGAGTCCCACAACATGTCCCTGATGGTCTGTTTGTCCACCGTACATCCAGGCACACACTGCAGCACCTCCTTGAGCGCCTCGTCCAGCTTCTCCTCCTCTTCGGGATCAATGTCCGACCCCACGTCCATGTCGTCGTCATAGTGTACCATTTTTTTGTTTTTCTTCTTGTTGGTGATGAACTTTGGTTGTCTGGTCTGGTGTGGTCAAGTCGGCCTTCAAATATCAAAAGTTAAAATATGCATGTTAGGGTTTCCGCAACAAAATCGATATGCCATAATCTACCGGAAGGAGTGGACGGATCGGCAAAAGGAGCACGTCAATCGACTCGCACCAGTCACGTGATCCCGTTGGTGTACTCCTTTTTTTTCCAATGCTGCTTCCAAACACGATTATTTGACGCACCCTATTTTCACCTCAAAAAAAGTTGCATGATCCAAGGCGTCAGTTCAGTGGCAAATAGTGAAAGATGAAGAGGTGGTTTCCGTACTACAAACTACCAGAGATATAGCTGTAATTTTGATGTCACTAGATAGACGAGATCAAGGCGAGTATTTTGGTATGCTGAACATGTATGTCAGGTGACTGTGGAAAGGAAATATGACGGGAAATGTACTATTGGGCAAGTCTAAAATCATCAAAAGTTGTCTGATTGGAAATCAGAGATATACAAACGATTGCACAGACCGTGAAAGGTCTCGATCCGAAGTCGACACGTCAACTGTAGAAATACTAGCTAAGTAATTTTTCACCACCATTTTTCTTGTCAACTACAAATAAAGTTGGCTAAAAATGTTTAAAGAAAATCTGAGGGAACAGAGGATGTATAGATTTTGTACTTGGAGGGGTCCTAGAGAGTTGAATTTTGGCCAGGTAGCTCAAAACACCGTCTCAACCACCCCCACCCCATAAAACTACCACGGTGTCACACAAAAACCGCCACTTTTCGTTCGGTTGTCATTTCCCCTCAAACCTTAATACCCCATACTTTTTTTCTTTCAACCCTACGTTGATTTTTCTTGTCTGGTTTAGCCGCGTCTAGCGGACGCTTGGCTGGTGGGCGCCAAAGGGGCCCAATCGGCGATATTAGGGCACCATTCGCAAGCGCGGGCCGCGGCGCACGTGGTGGTACCGTTTGTTTTTCCATTGCGGGATTATTGGGGGAGCAGGCGACAAACGCGATTTTCAAGAGTGGCATTCAGACACGCGCAAATACGCTTGTGACGGTCACGTGACTGCGGCCCGCCCGAATAAAGACTCTTTTTACACATTTTCCCCGCCCCCCCCGTCTGACGGGTCATGTGGTTCCAACGTTTCAACGTCTTTCAACGTCACATTCACGAGGCGCTAATTAAACGCAGGAGGAGGTGGAAGGGGTAACTCGCTGACGGGGAGAGCTATGGGAAAAAGGAAAACGCCGGCGGACTCTGCTCGGTCACGTGATCCTTTCTATACCCCCAACTCCCCGCCATCTTCAGCATTCACCCAGTTAACTACACCCGCGTGCCAACGCTGATAAACCTAAAACCAAACTAACATCGTTGGGACATCTCGGTACACATTGCATGATATTCTGGGGACGTACGTCGATATCAACGCAACACACACCGGAGGTAGAGACTTGACCGATTCAAGTGGCACAAACACGGGCGACAAACACGGCCAAGAGACACAGACGACACAATCGACGTAACGACACTCACACTGACACAAAAAACAGCTCTACACAACAAGACATGTCCTATTCGTTGGTGCCTACCGTACTGGCTAGGTTGAGCCATGTGGTGAGTAGTAGAAGGATGGAGGAGGGAGGAGGAGGCCATGTGGTTGGGTCACGTGATCAGACGATGGAGAGGGGGGGGGGTGGGTCACGTGACTAGAATGGGGGGGGGGGGGGGGG
>ULGV01000007.1:652376-712053 GCA_900519065.1 Yarrowia hollandica | reverse complement strand
GGGGGGGGGGGGGGGTGGGAGGGTATGGCACGTGATTTGAATGAGATGGGCGAGGGCTGGCGGTGAGACTGGCACACACGGCTCTTGGGTGAAGTGAGACAATTGAGGGTTTTGAGTCATGTCACTTTGATACCACTGAAGCTATAGTCGTGACTTCCGTGTTGGTTACATGGCTCGCCACATGTGTACAACTGGTGTCATGGTGTCAATGGTGGCATTCAGTTTCAGTTTCGTGACATGGCTTACGGAAGGAGTCGTTGTCTATAGGGCGGTTCAGTTGTGACATTCAACGTGTGACCATTCCGCTACTGTTTGGTCGCTCTTCTGACTGTTCAGTATCGGTGTCTTCAGACTGCAGTTCATTGTACTCTTGAACATGGCTATTCTGACCGTTCAACATCCACAGTTCAGTTGATTGTCCAGACTCTCAGTTATGACTGGGTGAATGTTGTGTCGCTCCTGACTGCTTGCTCCTCTACTGTGACTGGCGATGACTATGACTAGCGATGACAATGACCGGCGATGACTACTCCAATGTCTCAGATGACCATTCAGTACTCCAATAGTGTCGGTCCTGGTGGCTCAATGACTTCAGACCGTTGAGTATCGTGTCATTGACTCAGCCTCAATGTTGTCCAACTGTTGACATACGCTCGTTTCTAGGAAGTCCGCTCGTGACCTGCCACCCGCTTCCGCACTACCGTACTAACACAGCTCCCCCACACCACCAACGCTACAATCATTGAAACAGAATCCAACGACGTGTTCCAATGCATCCGCAAGACCATGATGTCGGCCTGTCGCTACGGCCCCTTCAGCGAAAATTTATTTGGCTTTTTGCAATTGTTAGATGGAGTTATTTGCGTGAGTATGACCCACGTGAGCGCAGAGCGCGAATGTGGGAATTGGACCAACACTGAAAAGTGTGAGCATCAAACAGATGAGACGGCTGTCGTATGGGACAGAGTTACAGGAGTTCCAACTGTCTTTCGTGGGCTGAGGGTATCACTGTGTTCACTAGTGTTCATATGCTGTCTGTTCACACAAGACCGACCCAAGACATTTGACAGGACTTGATCATGTTGGTTCTATGAACCCTCAGGACGACACTCAGATGTACGGCGGACGTACGGCGGACGTATAACATCCGGTTGATGTTCATTCTCTAGTCACCCAGGCCTACGTTCTCGCTTGATGTTGTTGGCTCAGACCACGGCCTCCGTTATCTATCACGTTGGCTCAGACCTTCGGCTTCGCTTCCGCGCTAACTCAGAACGACCGCACAACCCCCGTGGAGTCCCGCACTCCCGCCCAACTGCGCTCCCTCGTCGTCATCCTCCGTCTCCTCACAGACTTCATTGACGCTCACTGGGAGGCGGTAGAGTATGGAGTCAGCGAGATGAAACAGGTGGGTGTAGCTCCCACCACCGAACCCTTCTCCACCACCGATGACGACGAGACCAACGCCAGTTTGTATGCTGAATCAGCAGACCAGACTGGAGGAGTCATTCAGTCGGATAAAGAGCGATATTTCTCGACCCGACCGCCGAAAATCAACCCCAATCTCGTCAAACGCACTCTGGGGCTTATTATCACCATCAAGCCCAAAATTCAAAACATTGACGACCTGATTGATCCAAAGAACGTCAGAAACCCGTCTTTACTGACGGAAATCGAGTACAACTGCAACAGAGCGATTCGGTTTCTGTGTGCTACAAACTGGGACGAGGTCTATGCTCTGACTAGATCCAAACTGGCCCTTCTCAAACTCCCCGGAGAAGATGATCACGCCGACTACGAACTCACAGAACTAGCGTCCCTGCTGTTTCTCGACCGAGATACGCTTTTACCGGTCCTGAAGGACTTCTGGAGCCTCATTCCGCACATTCGACGCCCCAAATGCCAACAACTGGCTCTGGGCTTTCTACGGAAATCCATCCGACACTGGATGGTGACTCATGCACGTGATCTTGCTCGAATCGACGAAATCGACCATCTCGCGTCGGTGGAAGCTCAGGGATTCTTCAATTACATTTACACCCTGAGCAACCAGCAGAACCAGGGAAACATGCGCCCTTCAACCTACAAGTTTCTGACAACGTTGATACTCCTGGTTCCATCGTCGTTCCAGGCCTACAATGTCAAAAAGACGCTCGACGGTGGCTCTACAGAAATGGCCTTCCTCAGACACCTCAAAAACAGCCTCAACTCCACTGGGAAGGCCTTCTCTATTGCTGTCACCTGTGTCTCCGAGATTGTCTCATGCGCCCAGCTCATCTGGCAGTACAACCGGGCGTCTCCAGTGATTACGTTTGCCCAAAAAGTGTACCCGGATCTGTACACTGTGCTGTTTGCAAGTGGACACAAGGTGTCGTTCATCCACGACTTTGACGAGGTGCAAAGCGGGTTTGTGGCGTCGTACTTGCACCTCAACCAGGGGGCCATATCACGTGACATTCTCCCCATGATCACGTCCAAAAACGCCCATGCTCGCTACCTTCAGAATGTCGTCCATGGCATTTCCAAATCCTGCTCTGGCGTCCATGGTTCTCCTTTGGATACCCCGGCTTTCCAGGGCGCTTACGAGCAGCTTGTCCAGATGGTTTCTCAAAAGAGCATCAGACATGCTGTTTTGGAAACTTGTTCTACGCCCACTCCTGATCAAGAACGAGAACGGCTGAGTCTGGCTTCGATCCTGAGAGACTCCTTCACCTTTTTTGACCAATCGTTCGAATCCCACGACCCAGGTCTTCAACAATCGTACCTTTTTCAGCAGGGCTCGAACATCATCTTGCCGATTGTGAACGCAATGCTTTCCGAAGACCTGACCTTGTCACGTGACGCCTCCGCTTTCGCCAGCAAGCTCCTGGATCCCAGAAATCTCGAATCCACGCAGTCGGAAGATGTCGTTAAGATGTACAGATCGATTGGCATGATGATTCGGGTTCTGTGCGAGAAAATTGTGAATCCGAACGTGAAACTCGAGTCTCTGACGCTCATCAAACGACGCATTCTCTTCTCGAAACTGGAGGGTTACTTGGATGCTCGATGTTACATGGCTGAACAGTTTGAGTATCTGAAGAGCGAGAATTCCGAGGGGATTACCATTGAGAGCCCGGAGTCGCGTTTGGCCACGTCTCGCGCGGCCGAGGTGGTCATTCTCATGGCTCTGGCGTCTCCAGATATGAAGCTGAACGTGGTTGCTCTTCGATGTTTGTGCATTGTTGTCAAGGAGACTTCTCTTACGGAAAACGTCAACTTCTTTCTCGCCAACCCTGACGCCACCAGTTTCACCATTGCCAAGAATTTCACCGTTTATTCCGATCTCTGCCAGCAGATTTACGCTCTTACCGGCCCCGCAGCTCTTCAGAAACGGCTCAGAAAATACCTTCAGCGGATTGACTATCCTTCTGAATCCATCACTTCGGTCTGGAAAGAGATTGAGAAACGGTGGAGTCGACTGAACTCGATTTTCGACCATCTTTCCGACGCCGAAATCACCCGAGACGGGCTCATCAACCAGTGGAGGAACTATTCGGGGTTTTTGGCGTCTCTTTCGGGCTGTTTTGTCCGGTCTACATCTTCTCAATTTGCAGACAACCCGGCCGTTCAAATCATTCGAGAACACGTGTATGAATTCCTCCAGACCATGGTTGGATTCATGGTCAGTCCCAGCGCTTTAATTAGAGAGACAGCGTGCGAGGTTCTGGCTATTGACGCGTCCCCCCTGGCGTACCATCACGTGTTTTCCGAGCTGGATCATTTGATCAATGATCACGTGACACGCAAATCCGACAATCTGCTGCTTCCCGAGCAAGTGGCTGCGTTTGTCAAATCGGTTCTTTCTCGAGTTAATGCCGAGGAGTTTTACATTAATGTTGATTTGGGAGCGCTCACGTTGAGAATCGCCAAACATCTTGAAGCGTACTCGGATTCCGACTCCCACGTGATCAAGCTCAAGTTGCGTGTTTCCATGCTGGCCCAGACAATCGCCAAGCTTCAGGAGGGGTTGAATATCCGCCATAACGCCATTTATCGAACTTCCATGGTCACCATCCTCTCTCAATGGTTCAGAAATGTTGCTCTGGAGACCGTCGACGAATCTGAGCAGCAAATCAAGACTCCTACTACCCATCTTCATCGTCAGAAGATTGACTTGGCTGTGGCTTCGATCACGGCGATGGCTCTTTCTCTGGACTCTCTGGAGCTGGAAACGTCAGAAGAGTCCATTGAAGCCGATGGGGGCGTTTCGTCCAAAATCGCCGCCTTTGCCATGCACTTTAACATGTTTCTGAAGACCATTGACAAGTTTTCGCCGGATCACACTGTGTACATGAGTCCTGGAGTGGCGTATTCAAAGGACAAGGTGACGGTCATTCGAGAAAAGACGATTCTTGCTCTCTCCAATCTCATTTCTTCGAACGCAGACGTCGGACTCAAGTTTGCCCTTCCCCTGGGCCTCCACAAAGACACCCGTCTACGTCTGGCTTTTCTGGAGGTGTTTACCAAGATGGTGGGGTCCAAGATTCAGGTGCCGGAGGTCTTGTCCGACGAACAGCAGTACGAGAAACTGGTGGGGTTTGTGCTCAACAATATGGACATTACGTATCTGATCTGCGAAGGATGTCCAGGAACGGAGACGGATACTCTGAGTGAGCTTTTACTTGATCTGGCCGGCCCCAAAAGCCTGGAGCTTGTTCAACAGGTCATTTCCCGTGAAATCCAGGGCGCTCCCAGTGCTCCAGAGGTGCTACGTCGAAACTGTGTGGCTACACGCATGCTGAGCAAGTATGCCAAGAGGGTTGGGGAGGGATACTTGAGAGAGACTTTGAGGGGAGTGTTGGAAAGAGGATCTAGAGGAGTTGAGAGAGAGCTGGAACGGTTGCAGGTTGGCGAGGGAGTCAGGATGGATCTACAGACGTCTTTTGGACAGGCCATTTCTCTTCTTGTGTCGTCTTTTCCCCAGACTCTGAATCTGGTACCTCCGCAGATGAAGTCCATCTGTCACACGATTTGGACTGTTTTCGAGGCCCGTTTCAAATCGTCGCCTACAAGTGCAGTTGGAGCCTTCATCTTTTTGCGATTCTTTTGTCCTGCCATTGTTTCGCCGGAAAGTGAAGGACTGGTGAGCCAGAAACTCACCGGAGATGCACGAAAAGAGTGTCTACAGCTGGCCAAGCTGCTGCAGAACATGGCCAATGGAACCTGCGCACGTGTGCAGATGGAGGGCATCTCTCGGCCGTTTCTGGACGCCCAAACGGACATTGTCAGTGGATTTCTCAGAGACATCTCGTCCACTCCGGTGGTTATCAAGACCAGAGACGATACTCCGGACCCAGTGGTGATTGGCGACTTGTACGCTTCTCAGCTAGGCTTGCACAAGTTTCTGTACAGTCATTGGGAAGACATTTATCACCGAATTGCGCTCGACAAGCGGTACAAGAAGTTGTTGAGGAGCCATCTGCAGACAGATCACGTGACTGACGATGACTCTGTTGCTCAGAAGACCAAGAATTTGACGGTTCTTCTTTCGACAATGAAAAAACCGAAAGCTTTCTATTCCGTTCCCGCTGCTTCCGACGACGAGACCCCCATTCGGCAGTTTATTCACAAGAACATGCATCGAGAGGTTTCGGTAGCCACTCAGAAGTCTCAAGTCGTGCACATGGCTGTTCGAAAAGACGGCATTCCGGTGATTGTGGTCAATTGTCGAATGCACGACCCGGCCACCATGGACACGGAGTACTTGTTGTATCGATTCTACCAGGTGGCGCTGAAACTGTGGGAGCAAAAGTTTGCTGTGGTTGTGGATGCCACTTTCTACACGGACAGAAACTACTTTGATCACACCGTGTTTAGGAGTATCGCCAAAATGGCTCCTGCCAAGATGCTCAACAACTGCATTGCACTCTACTTTCTGAACTGTGCAGTGGGATTTGGAGACAGATTCAGACACACCAAGGAGGTGTTCCGGGCGGTGGAGTTTTTGAACCCGGACAAGATTCCCTGGCGGTTCCTTGATCCACGAAACATTGAAGAGTTGTTTGATATCAACTCCTTATCGCTGTTGCCGTACACTGTTGCGCAGTTGAAGGAGGGAGGGTACGAGTATCGAGTGAAGCAGATTATGCCTGCTGGAATCGAAGGAGCCGAGAGTCAGACGGTCATTGACACTGCTGGACATGAACCGTATCGAAATGTGGATTTCAAGGTTGGAGACGATTTCATTCGCATTCTGGCAGCGTCTCTGGCGTATCCGTTTCCCGATGCTCCTCTTCGGACAGTTGACAGTATTGCTATCACCACTGTGTCACGCGTGGACGAGACCGAGGAGGGTTTTGTGGTGGACTACGACGGAGGCGAGTTGCGGTTTGTGACTCCTCGAAAGAGTGAGATTGTGAGAACCATCAACGAGGTCAGGACACGGAATCACGTGACTTCGGAGCCGGAAACCGACTTCAACAAGTTGATTGTGCGTCCCGAAGATGTCATTCCCAGCTTGCTGAATATCGGGCTGAGATCGTTGGTTTCCGACGACAACAGCATTCGAACCACGGCGTATCGACTGCTGTGTTTGCTGCAGTCTTCGTTTGCTCTTGATTTTGGACAGAATTTGGTCCCCTGTGAAGGTCTGGGTGTCCCCCATCTTGCTCTGCAACTGGCGGCGTTTTTATCCGAGGAGATTTCAATCACCCGTCCGGAAATGACGTATGACTTTTTGAGCGACTTTTTCACCGCCTTTGAGTCGGTTTCCGACGCCAAACGGCAAGAGGTGATTGCCTACGCTTCTCCCTGGGTGCGAAACATTTACGAGTACGTTTTCTTGTCTGAAAACAACGGATATGAAAAAACCGCTCGTTTGATTGGCCAGTTCTGCGACATCACCTACCGAAACCCGTCCAATTACCACTGTTTTGTCCACCAGATTTGGAAGGTCTTGTGTTCGGAAGAAGAGCTGGCTGGCGTGCTGGTTTCGGAGATTGTTTCTCGCGTCACCTTTTGGCAAGGGCAGGGCCATTCAGCTGACAAGAGCAAGATTGAAAACATGGTTTCGTTGCTCACCACGTTCCCCTCCATCTCGCTTTGTGGAAGAATTGTGGTTTCCACTCGAGCCATTGCAGAAGTGGCTCTTTCTGCTTCTCACAAGAAACTGTCTCGCCATCCCAACTGGGACGAGCTTGG
The DNA here is from genome assembly GCA_900519065.1 of Yarrowia hollandica. Lineage (NCBI taxonomy): Eukaryota > Fungi > Ascomycota > Dipodascomycetes > Dipodascales > Yarrowia > Yarrowia hollandica. Next base: position 704,871 of record ULGV01000007.1, on the reverse strand, counting down.
TATTTTGCTACGGGTGTGTCGGGAGATTTTCTTCAATGCCCCGGTTCTGGCAACCGAGTACCTTGCCGATGTGTGTTTTGTGGTGTCGATTTTTGTCGACAGTGGGTCTCTCCAGTTCAGACAGTCGTTGTATCATTTGATGGTCAACACTGCTCATTCTTTCGGGGAGTCCACCAAGCTGCAGGCTCTGTTGCAGCAGATTAACGAGCCCAAAACACGTCTTTTGTTTGGTCTTCATGCCGACAACTACTCGGCGTCGTCGTCTACGGATATGGACAATTCTATCGTCGCCAACGTGGACTATCTCGAGTCCTGCTGTGCCATTCTTCTCGAGTTGCTGGATACAGCTGGAGATAAAGACCAGGCCAACATGTGGCGAACTCGATGGATCACGTTTGTTGCCCGGGCAGCGTTCAACGACTCCCCTGCTGTTCAGGGACGAGCTCTCGTGCTCCTGGGATGTCTGGCAAAGACAGAGGTTGAAGATGATATGGTGAGACGAGTTGTGGAGTTGTTGGTGAAGCAGATGACCATTGAAGATCCCGAACTCGCTCGAGATATGGCTGTTTGCGCCATTTCGTGTCTGACAAAGATGGTCTCCGGACTGGATCCTCGCTCGTCCATCTACGTCGACCGACTCTTTTGGATCGCCATTGCCTGTGTTCGATCCAGTGAAACCACAGAGGTGTTTAACGCGGCCATGGGTCTCTTGGACGCCGTTGTCAAGAGCCTGGACAAGTATGGCGACTTTTTGAACGGGTCTCTCAGCGAACTGCTCATTCCAGCCATTGAAAACGACCCTGCCTGGGCCGAATTCGATGCCCTTTGTGGAATCAAAATGACCCATGAGTACTTTGAAACAGCAGTGTGTGCCACAATCCTCAGAGGTATGCAAAAGAGCGTCACACGCCCGAGAACTCTGTCGGTGCTCGAAACGCTGCTGGAAGTGTCTGCTAAAACATATACCAAGACTCCGCGGTCCGAGTTTGATTTCCAGGACGACGATTACCTTGCCGCCACGCCTCCCCACCTGTGCTACCTGTTCTTCCTTCACTTGTGCTCCAGATCGCGCTCCAAACTGCGGCAGTACTACTGGCTGGCGGGCTACTCCGATACTGAGCCCACCATGACGTCATACAAGTGTCCCGACGCGCTGTGGGCGTATATCCGTTCGTCCCACCCCTCTACAGTGTTTGTTCTGGCTCTCGGAGCGCAGCTGTTCAAGTCCTGTGAAGACGACGAGGTGATGGAGATGCGGTACCTGGGGGTTTTGAGCACTGCAGCAACAGACGCGCCGGCCAAGTTCATCCAGGTGTACTCGGATGTTCGACCCAAGCTGGCGTCCCATTGTTCCGCCACCCTCAACGTTGCCCTCCTCAGTGTGGTTACAGAGGTGGTTTGCAAAGTGTTTTCCATCCCGGACATTTCCGAACAGGTGATCAGAGGACGGGAAACGCTGGAGGCGAGTCTTCGAGAGGTGGAGCTGGACAAAGTCACGGCCTGTGCAGAGTTCATTTACTCAGACAAGGACTATAGAAAGTTTAGACATTCCGCGGCAAAGAGTGTCAAGAGCTTGCAGCCTCACAAGTATTATTAATGATATGTTTATGATAGCATAGCAATGAGATGAGTAGATGACTACTCGTCGTTAGAAAGGGAGTGAGTGAGTGCACTTGTAAGTACACCTCGTTCAGTTCAGTACCCTGGTGCTGGGTGTCGACTTGTGCATATTTGTAGTCTCTTGGTTTCTGCTAGTAGAACGTTTAGTTGACTTTGGTTGAAAAAACTGTAATATACTCGGAAGCTCCAGAGTGCCATACTGCGTTACCTCGTTTCAAATTTCGTTAATATCACGGCTATCAAAATTCTGAAGAATGCATTAGTCGTGGAATGATGATGGGACTATTTCCATGTAGTCATCTATTTCATAGCTATATTGCTCATCGTAGTACACCGATATCCAGTAGCTCATCTTTTACTTGACGTTTACTGGTATTAGTTGACCCACTTTGTCCGAGAAAGATACTGCTATGTCTGAGCAATGGGGTGGACTGCGGACTCAAAACTTGTACACCATTTGGTCTAACTTTGCGGTGGTTCCATCTATCCTATGAACTCTTCGAAACCCCTATTATTACTGCAGTTAGGCGTATTTTATTCGTCCGAAACAAGACCAACTGAAAACCGTGTTCCTGACCTCTCACGTGACTAAACACTACACCATTGGATTCTTGTATTCTTTCTCATTCAGATACCGTTTTCAAATACCCAAATATGTCTCGTTAATGGCACCAAAAACACATTCGAAAATTGTGGCACGTGACTTATCAAGCCATATATAATTGTCCAGCGCTTTTTACACTCAACGGTTGCGGCCATATCCTGGTGAAAATACGGCTTCCCGTCCGATCAGCCATAGTCAAGCACCAGAGAGCCTAGTTAGTATTGTAGTGGGAGACCATACGAGAATCCTGGGTGCTGCAATCTTTTTCCACCACAAGGTGGCATATCTTTTTGTAGGCGGGTTTTACAAAGGACCGAAATTACGGCAGTATTTTTGTTAATCTGGCCATCATCTGTTGCACCAGCTCTAGTCGGCCATCTTGTCCATGCCCATGTTCACCACCGTTCTTGTTCTCCCCTACATTTGCTCTGAAACCATCTGACTGGTCTATATGACTGGTCAAGTGTGCTCAGGAAAACTCTTAAAGAAAATTTACACAAACCAAACCCTTCTTCCTCCTCACCCACCACGGTATAAACACAGACACAAAACTGCTGCGCTTGAGGTCTCCGTACGGTCGCTGATACGATGCTATTATTGTGCATGTGGCACGGGAGCATGGACGGAGCTTGCTCTTTCCCGACCTTGTGTATTACCGGTGGGGGACACAATTCTCCAGTGTATCACCACAAAGTGTCTGTCATGGACCAATTAACTACAGCGGTCTCACATGCCAATGCCGGTTATGCGTGAACACTGGGTGATGCTCGTCTCGACAAACACTCGTCCATGTTTCGTTGGACACTTGCTGTTGAATACTCAACACACATGAACAACTCGCTCATGTTGTCGAATAACTCGGTACGCTCGTCGTCCAGTTATCGTTGAACTAGCTCGCTGCACTCGCTAATTCAACCCCCACATGAGGTGATGCAATTATGTATTTCTATGGACAGAGTTGAATTGTTACTGTTGGGCGCTGTCACTGTGTTTCAACTTCATGTTCTTTTCCAGATTCACCGTTCATCGTCACGATCTTCTTCAGATTGGTCGGACACACTCGGACTATGTGCTCGAATGTCCTCTGTCTCCTAAAGTGAGATACCCATATTCTTGGCAATGGTCTGAAACTCCTTTGTTCCGGTGGAAATATAATACCGAATCTTGAGAATATCGGACTCGTTTTTGCGTCGGTCAAACTCGGCTCGCGCGTATGAAATGAGCTCGGACCGAGTGGTGGGCGGAGTTGTGTATGCGGCTTTGCAAATGTCTCGCCAGAGTTGTCTGGCTGCGGCGGATTGGACAAACTGGGTTAGAACATGTGGAGGGCATTCGAGGGCGTAGTCCGAGTGTGCCCGACGAATCACTGACTCGAAGTGAATCGGCCTGATGATTTCGAAGATTTCTGGAGAGTTCTGATGACATGTTTCCAGGAAACTGACAAGAATCATTGAAATCATGAAAACAATGACGGAACAAAGGGCGCCATAAAAACAATTGTCACGGAGCAGGACCAGAGGTAAAGTACTCCATCATGACATGGAGAGTATCGGAGGGATCACATACGTCGCATCAGACGGAACAGCACTATCACTCACTCCTTCACGTTCATGTAACCCTGTAGCAGACATTGTCTGGATAGTACAAACAGACCATTACCAATAGAGTATTGGGGCTGAAACTGCTAGGAGCTGAATATACCGACAGCAACGACAGCTAGACATGAGCAGCTGTCCACAGCCATTCATCCCATTGAAGAGCGTGACCCAAAATACCACCTGATGGGGTGGGACTTTGAGGCCACCTGGAGACCATCTGAATATCACTGGACTTCTGTCGTAGTCTGAGCTGTCGTATTCGTGTCCGTGGAGACATGAATGCGTTTGTGTCGAATATGTTTGTGTCTGTTGTGTTCGTTGTGTCCAACAACTACACCTGCTGCCTGAATCATGTCCTTTCTCTCTCTGCCCAACTCCTTCTGTGTCCTTCAATTCTCGCTTCTTTTGTGTCCATCTGCGCCAACCATACTCACGTGCTCCAAAGACTTGTTGGACTTGAGCGTGCTGGCGTGCCGAACGAAAAACATGCGTGGTGTTGTAGTGTGCTGAATGCCGAAGACGGTGAGAAGAGTAGACCACGATAAAGTTGTGATAAGGCCAACAACTTTATGATGGTGGAGTGCATACGAGAGGAGGGTGTAAAGAATGGAGTGTTGTGGAAGGTGAGGGAGGATAAGTGTGATTCAAAATGGTAACTGGGGGTAGTTTGAGTAAGCTGTGCAATTTTTAGGGTGGTAGCTCGCATATTGAATGATTTGGAGGTGTCTGTTTTGAAACGGTGTTCTTCAACTAATCGGAGACACTGTTTAAGTAAAAGCTTGTTATTAGTTAACAGAATATGAAATGCCATACGTTTGTTGAGTAAATACTGTCAAAAATGTGTTTACAAGAGATACAGTTGTGTTTTGACTTGTTTCACCACTGATGAGATACTCCGCTTTCTATTATACGCTCTCCTGACCCAATTAGACGTCCATTCTTTTCTTCCGTCTCACGCTACAACTTTAGCCAGTGCCTACTTTGTTGAACTTTGTTGGACTTTGTTAAAGAAATAATGTGACTGTGGGTACTAAAACGGGGTTCCTACAGGGTTGAGGACATAGAGAGTGGATAAAAAGGGATATTTGAAGGTGTGGAAGAGATTTAATAAATAATAATGTGCCCCAACAGTACAAAAAAGCTAAGATAATCGGAGTTTTCAGAGATCCAAAGACGTATAGTTAGTTAAGCTTTTGTTGTGAACGAGAAGCTACAGTACACCTGCTATAACCATCACTCTATTCGCGCGACTGGTCAAATACCCAATCTCTACTTTAACACAAACCCCGTATTCTAATCTCTTCCTCTTACACTCTAGTCGGAGAACCGCCACTTGTCTCCCCCTCCACCTATGGTACAAACATGGAAGCGAAATACTGTGCTGCGGGCTCTGTAAGGACTCCCAAACGATGATATATTTGCAACCGAGTCCCAGGTGGAGGAACGTGGGAGTTCTGTCACCGACACAAACACAGCGAGCTCATTCTGCAACCGACACAGACACAACGAGCTCGTTCAGTCACAAGAACAGACACAATGGGCTCGTTCTGTCACCGACCTGAGTGTCGATAGACATGTTCTGAGTCGTGAGGCAATCGAGCGCAGCGTCGGTCCTTCATAGGTACAGCCACACAATAGCTGATTTGAGGTCTCTGTACGGTCCCTGATCTGATGTTATTGTGGAGTGAGCTCAGTGTATCACTTTTTTGTGTGGACGAGCCACCAGCCTACCCCACTCATGGGCCCCATTGGGGCACACACTACACGCTGTGCACACACACAACCACAACAGAAAGTCACCAAGTGGCACTACAACTACGCAGGTCTACGGCAAAACATTTCGCTGCGCTCATGTTCCTTCTCAGTATAAAATACTATTAACACGATACATTTCGCCACGCTCAATGTATCTCTGGCGCGACCGGAGCCAACATTCGCCACGCTCACGTCGCTCATGTCGTCTCCGCCGCAATATATACAATGCTTAACGCTTGACCCAGGTAGGGGCGGCTCGGGCTCGTCGCAGACCAGGCTTCTTTCGCTCCTTGGTTCGAGCGTCTCGAGTGAGACACCCGGCCGCGGACAGCCGCTTTCGCAGCAGGGGGTTGTGGACAATGATGCCTCGAGCGATTCCCATAGCAATGGCTCCGGCCTTGCCCGAGTTGCCTCCTCCAACGGCGGTGGCAAAGACGTTGTATTTGGTCTCGGACTGGACAACCGACAGGGGGAACAGCACCTCGGATCGGTGCTGCAGGTCCTTGAAGTACTGGGACACCAGCAGGCCGTTGATTCGGACCTCTCCGGTGGTGCCCTCGGGGGCCTTGGCGATAATGACTCGAGAAGAAGAGGTCTTTCGTCGACCTCGAGTGATGGATCGTCCCTGCTCATCGAGAGCAACCACCTCTCCGGTCTCGGCGTCAGAGTCGTCCTTTCGCGAGAATCGACGCAGCAGATCCTTGACCACCTGGGGCTTGAGCTGGTTGTCAATGTAGTACAGGTCGGACAGAGCCTTGGTCAGCTCGTTGTGCTGGGGGCCCGACACGGCCTCAGAAGTGCCGAGCAGAGCCACGTAGTTGATTCGGGACACAAACGCGGGAGAAGCCACATTGACTCTGTTTCGAGGCAGGTACTCGTACTGTCGTCGGATTCGGTTGACCACCTCCATGGTCTTCTCGTGGGAGCCTCGTCCGGTGTACTGAAGGGCGGTCGATGGGGCCACTCGCACCTTGGGCACCCAGTGCTTGTATCCTTGGCCAATGGGGTCCATGTTGACATTGACGTTCAAATGCTTCTGTCCTCCGTGCCACTTTTTGGCCTCTCCAGTCTCACGAGCAAACTCGTTCTTAGCCTGTCGTCCGGCCTGCGTCGATTGTAGACGGACGCCGCCCAGACTCAGCTGTTTCACCGATCGTGTTAGTCGCAACATGGTCTTGTGTGGTGTGGATCAGGGTGAAATTTCAGCGAGGTAATAGAAAAACTGAGTTTGGCGACAGTGGAGGTACGAGCGTGTGGGTTCGATTCCCGTCCATGCAGGTGAGGTATGTGGGTGTGGAACCTGAAATGGAAGCAATAAAACAGGCTAAAGCATTCCAGAACATCCAAATTGGCCTGCAAAATATTTCAGAATATGTTCCTTTTAAATCTATCACTTCAATACCTCTCTCAAAACACATTCCTATAGGACAACGCTCGTACATATTCGAGGTTTGGGCGTTTTTGTAAAATAAGGTTTAGGTAGTTGTGTGTTCAATTCCCGAGTGTGCGAATTTATATCGTAATTAAGGGGTACTGTACAGCACGTTCATGTAGCTGTGTCAAAAATGACAATATCGAAACTCCAAAAGTCTTCATTCTTCTTTAAATACTGTCTTCATTACCATGAAGAACTCATCTCTCTTATACCTCTCTCCAATCTTCATCATCTCCAGGTACCAGTCTCACGCCCTTTCCTCTACACTCCAAATCCTCACAGAAGACTTCATATTCCTACTGGGCAGCCTGAACGATCCGTCGCCCAATCTGTCTATAAACACCTCCGTGCAGTATTCCCTCATGTCGTTATCGTCTATTTCCATACCGTGTCTCCATAAACACAGTACCTGACGCACCTACAACTTGCTCGTTTTGCAATTTCGAATCGCCATTTTGTGTAATTCAGACAATGCGTACTTGTCTGACTTCACTAAAAGTGCTGCACCGTTCGCGTCGGTAATACTCAGCTCTAGACCGTACAAATACTGCACGATACAGTCCCGAACACCAGTATCCATGTCCAGAAGGAGCCGTTTTTCGACCGATTCTTGCATTTGACAGTTGACCAATCCTCGGAAATAATCCCATTGACCCTCCTAAACAGACTGGTGAACTTAAAAACACTCTCCTTGTTTTCTGACAAGGGTAAAATCACGTCCACAAGACCATCGCAGTTGAGATATCTCTTGTTTTTGAATACCTGTAGCTCCCTGAAGAAAATCGCCCACTTGTTGAGCATTGTCTATTGGAGTTACGCAAGCAGAATCACAAAAACCATCTGGAACTTCCGTAATACAATCACCACAGAGATACAACCAAGACCATCAGAATCACCATATTCAGGCAATCATTTTCACACCAATAACTGTGGAAATTCGACAATTTCACAACACTGTTAAACAGGTGTAGAAACAGGACATCAACAAATCATCATAGATAGATACTCATCTACATTTCGACTCGGTCACAGTCATATTCCAATCTCGCTGATTCTACTCCATATTGTAAAACTCCAAAATACCAACTCCTTCACCTTCAAAAACTCATCCGGAGTTAACCGGAGTTAACCCCAACCAAAACTACTGCAATCAAATTCATACACACCCTTCTACAATAAATAAAACAATAAATAACCTACCCTTCCATCTCCGCAATGGCCTCCATGAGCCCCTCATTTCGTCTCAAAACCATGTTCAAATCCTTCATGGTAACCACCACTCGATTATCCAGTTTGGCAAACGACTCCAGGTCTCCTCCAAGAGTGACCGCCTGTTCAAACACCACTTCTGTCAACGCGTCGACAAACGAATTGTCCACAGACACGTTACGCGTTTGTTCGGCTACGATTTTCGACACGGTGATCCAGATGGCCGATTTCAGTCGCTGGGTTAGTTATGGAAGACATAGCACACGATTGATGATGGGTCGCGTGAGTGTGTTTTTGACGCGTTCATGTTGGGTCACGTGATATCATGCGGTTCACGGGGGGTTAGGGTATCTAAATCACGTGACTTCGATCACATGATCCCACAACGTCACTCACCTGAGTAATTTCCTCCTTGGTTCCTGTTTCTTTCATGTTGAATGGAGATAGGAGAAAGAGCAGGGACGATATTGTAGGTAATTTTAAGGTTGAAAAGTGGGAAAATTGAAACACGTGTAAAATGAGAACGGATAGGGTTAGCGGAGTAAGATTTTGACAGTATCATCAAAGTCACGTGATATTTATATGGACAAAATTTGGTAGAAATCTACTGAGATTTGTATAAGTTTGATGGACCGGTTAAAAAGGATGAGGTTGGTAAAAGGTTAAATTGGTTAAGGTTTTGACGGTGTAAAAATGGTGGTGATTTTGGGGGTCCAGAAATGGGTTGTTTTTTTGGAGGTTATGCGTTTTCAACTATTTCATAGGTATCTTTGGACTGTCACTATACTGATGATATAAAAAAATCACTTCTTCTCTATACAAAAATCGATCGAAACGGGAGCATTTCTGTTTTCAGGGAAGGTGTAATAAACACGATATTTTTGTATGACAGGAGTGTATTTTTATTATATCGCTAGAGTTGTGGCGTCGTAGCGGTTCGAATGGTCTATCCTTTTTTCCCATACAACCAATATTACACGAGTTGTGTTGTGTTGTTGCATTGTGTCATAGTGCACTACTGTTATATTATCTATGTCTGTCTAGCTACCTGTTGCAGGTATCTACTGAATGAGTGTCTGGGTTAATTCTGTCCCTCTGCCTTCTTCTTCTTCTCCAAATCCTTCTTCTCCTCCAAAAGCCTCTCTAGGACAAAGGCAGCCACGTCTTCATCTTCTAGGTAAGAAATATGAGAAGCAATGGCTGAAATGAATCCCAGATCAAGCACACTCTCTTGAAGAGCGTAGTCGATTCTTCCTGTTGCAGATAGCGCGCCAAGTTTGGAAACGACTCGCCGTCTCTCTTCAGGGGTCAGCTTTCGTTTAGAAATACTGCTTGTAGAAGGGAACTCTGCCGATTCACGACTGGGCTGTTCTTTTTCTTCCCCTGGTGCTCCCCCGCCCTCTTTCCTCTCCTCTTCCTTTTGCTGTTCCAGGAAACTGGCTGCATTGAGTAACTTCTGGGTAATACTCTCTCCGCTGGTGTAGATGGTGTTCCAGACCTGTTGAGCTCCTTCGGCCACCTGACGACCGAGATTGGAGATGGATTCGGTGGAGAAACCGGATTTGGTAAAAGGAACACTGGCAGGTCTCAGAAAAGCAGCCAGTTTATCCACCAACGGCTCCATGCGATAACTGATGGGGTCCGAGGGATGGAAAATGTTGTAGAGATACTTGACGTTGGGAGAGAGGAAGTTTGAGGCCGGGTGGTACTTTGACTCGTCTGAAATGAGCGAGTTTTCGTTGTTTTCGCCCTCAAAAGCACGGATTCGGCTTCCCTCCAGAATCTTGAACAGGCCCAGAGGAGATCCCATCATGAAGTAGTTGTGGACGGGGAACTCCAGACCGTCTGAGGGGATCTGGTTTTCCATTCCAGGACATGCCAGATCATTGGATAAGACGTCGAACGAAATAACAGAGCCCAAAGAATGCCCCACAATGCTCACCTTGCCCCGAAACTTGGGATTGTGTCTTCGAAACAGCTCCACGATCCGGTTACACTCTTCCGTAACCGCCTGGTTGATTTGTCGGCGGTAAAAGGGCTGATAGTAGAGAAGAACATCAAGGATAACGTCTCCAGCAATGTTTCTGACGGAAGAAATACCGTCAACAGTGATATCTCGAAGACAAACTTGCTGGTTCGGGTCTCCTCCATGCTGCAAGATGTCGGCCTTGGTCAAGTTGAACGTGACATGGGATCTCCAAAGAACAGGAAGAACTTGTACTTTGGGATGCGTCCATTCCTTCTCCTCCTTTTCCTTGTCCGAATCGACCTTTGTGTCTCTGTACTTTTGGAACTGCTTGCCTTCGTTGAAAACGGACTTCATTGTCTTTCGAAGCACATTGACATCATGGACGAAATTGACAGACTTGATTCGTCGTCCTAGTTTCTGCCCAATACCATGAACACAAAGAACAAGATGATCGTACTGGAGCGTAGGCTCGTCTCCTTGAGACGCGTGGCTTCCTGCATTCTCCTTGTTGTCCTGGTAGTCCTGCTCCATCTGCTGCTGTTCCGAGGCCTGGGACCCGTACCGAGAAGTCAGTTTCGATTGAGCACTGCTAAGATGGTTGATTTCGGGGGTTAGAGGATCCTTTTTGTAGTCTGCAGATTTGTACTTTTCCTCCGTCTTGTCCATCTTCTGGGTCTCCTTATCCTTGTCCTCCTTCTTCTTGACACGATCGTATCCTCTGATGAGTTTGGACGCGCCTAGAATGTTTCCTGAGGCGATTTTCTGGAGAAACGCCGCCGTCAACATTCCATAAACATCATTGCTCATGATCCACGCAGTGTAACAGTCTGTAGAGTAGACACACAGCTTGCCCTTGTATCTCTCTCCCTTGAGCACCCAATTGGTACTGGTTCCAGCAGACACCTCCTCCATGCTGTTCTTGATACTGATACTCTTCTCCTTCATTTCCATCCACGGCTTTTTCGAGTTGAAGCCGTTTTCCAGCTGGTCGTTGAGCTGTTTGGAGCATGGGATAGCATTAGAGCCGTCCATCAACAGCCACTCAGAACGCCGTACTTCAAAAATAGGACCTTCCCAATAAACAGGCGACAGCTCCATGGTGTTGATATCCACTTCAAACAGGTAGTCTTCTCTGACGGGGACGGTAAAGTCCGAATTGGTCTTGTCGATGACCACCTGCTGGTACCGTTGCTCCAACAGAGCGTTGTCCTGGTCGGAAAACGGCATGAACTTTTTGGGACGCTCCACCGTGGCTTCTTTGCCCACCAGCTTGTCCTCCAACACATTGTCGTCCAGCAAGAAGTCCGGCTCTCGAAGACACACGTCTGTCGCGAAAAACCAGTGGGGGCGCACCGGAGGAGGTTGTAGAGAGCTGAGCATCTCATTGGCGGTTTTAGCGGCCGAGCTGGAGGTGGTCACGGGCGGTAGGGGAGGTTTGGAGCCATTTGAGGCAAATCCACGGCATAGAACGTGTCGTGAGTACAATCGCGCATCTGTTGATACCCACACCCTGGCTATCAACCCTGACCGGGCTCGAAACGAATGGATTAGTTGCATGGTACACGTTGTGACACGGGGGGTGTTGTCGTTTGCTGTCGAACTTTTGGCGGCGGTGGTTAAATAGTCGTCCAGTCGCTCTTGCAAGTCGCCTCTTTTTCTTCGCCGGTCAACTTTTCTCTCGCAACTCCCCACAAATCATATGCTCCAAGGTTGCAGCAGGATGCAGAAGACGGGGCAAATAACCTTCGTCGAAACACGTGCAAATGGGAAATGAGATGAGTGGCAAAACGGGGTGGGAGGGAGCTATGGACGGGCAAACGGCATGGATATGGTCAGGTGGATCGCACTCCCAAACGGCTCACTTTGGCAACCAATCCCTTCAAAAATGACCATTCTACACCGATCTCTTTTTTCCCCGTTAAAAGAAGCTAAACTTTGATCTCGAAGCGAAGAGATAGCAATGAAACAGACATGGCACGGGTGGAATGTGCAGTTCGGGAGCTGCCGGGGAAATAAATATGCCACCGTAATCCTGGTCACGTGATGAATCCAATGGTGTCGTTATTTCCCCCATAACGCCCTAATTACGCGAAATGCACGTCCCGTAAATTTTCACATACCCTGAAATTAGCAATGTCTTGCTTTTTCTTGTCAAGGGACCAAAAGGTGAGGGGTTGGAAGGAGGGGCAAGAGCAAGCAATGAGGGTCGTGTGACTGAGTTTGATACGAGCACGAGTCTTGTAGTTTTTATACAGTGCTGTAGGAATTGCTTCTTTGGTATGTGGAGGTGAGTCCTGAAGTAAAGAATCGGAAAATGTCAAGTAGGAAAGCGTGCCATGTCAAGTGATTAGAGTTTGTTGAGTAATCTGGAGAAACGGTGAGAAAAAGAATTAGAAAAAAGTGATTATAAAAAAAGAAAGACAGCGTGTAAAATGGCTGAAATATGAAGGAGACAGCTTTAAAAATTGGTTGGCAGCAGTTCACATGGTTGGCAGCTGTGTAAATGGCGTTTTCGTTACCGTAACTTGTCTGCCTGACACGATATCAACTCCCTCTTATCTTCCCCTTGTGGTTAGTATTGTCAACTATTTTGTTAGGCTCTGAAGCACTAATGAAACTTTCTGAAGTAAACACCTATATACCGTTAGCTTTAGAAAAGACCTGTAGCTACGGTCCCACACGTTTCAATTGCGTCAATGTATTCATAATGTAGTCATGGTTACATCAGTTCATGGTACGTGCTGTCAACTAGCTAGACGAACGAGCACTTGGTTGTTGCTTACATGACTCACGAATGTGATTAGTTCGTTCGCTCGTCGTTACTATTGCTCACGTGACTCGATTCGCTCATCGCCTGATCAACAGCCACTCCGCACCCCCGTCATCACCTTATCCCGACTCTCTTGGATCCTCTCAATCACATCCTCAAACCGCTCGGGGCTCATCTTCACCTTGTTCAAAGCAAAGTCACCAAACTGTTCAACATCCTTCTCACGTGACTTGGATCGCAGATTCTTCACCTCGCCAGCAGTCCTTTTCACGTGATCAAGCACCTGACCACACTGCTTGTACAAACTGTCCAGTCCACTCTTGTCACACTTGACCCTGTTGGCGCGAACTCCAGTCAGAAAACGCTTGACAACAGTAGTGGCCTCAACAACAGTGTACGCAGCGTGCACAAACCGCCAGTCACGTGAGCCACCGGCCACCTGGAGCTCAGGATGCTCAGTCAGCAACTTTTTGACCGCCTCAAACTTTTCTCCATTCATCTTATCAACAGCCAAATCGGCACATGCCAAGGTCACGTGAATCTGCCACTTTTCAGGTTCAGTCAGATCACGTGATTCTCCCACCTCCCGTTTCAGCTCCTCCACCATCTGACCAAAATCACCAGTGCCCAACTTTTGCTGAATCTGCCAGTTGAGAGTAAACACCCTCGTCCAAGTCTCCGTTTGCTTAGGCCCAATCCGGAACCGGTCGCCGTAACTCTCGTCACCTGACTTGTTGACCGTCCACATGATCTTATCATCTCTCTGGTCCATCAACGTGTCTGTGGGTTGGGGTTTGGCTCCAATGGGTTGTCTAGCGTACTCACCCATTCTGAGCTGTTCCAGAACGAGCAGGGCACGTGACTGCGAAAAGTCAAGTCGTTTTTTGAACTCGACAAATCCACCAATCTTGGAAAACGTGCTCTGATTGTATGCGTGTTTGATGAGCATAGGAGACTCATGGTCGTTTTCAGGGTACAAGGTAAGCGCATTGGAAACGTGCTTGGAAGCAAGAGGGAAGAGAGAGGAGACACGTGACAGTAAGAAATGCGAACAGACGTCGTGCTGGATGGTTTTGATGGACAGAGAGAGGTAGTGAGGCTCGGCTGAGGGGAAGAGTCCAAGAAGGAGGTAGAGACGGGTCAACCAAAGCCGCACGTAAAACTGGTGCTGGTCACGTGACACCACGTGCTCGAGCAGAACCACCGCCTTGATCACGTGATTCACATCACCATCTGACCTGGAGTATTCTTCCAGCAGGCTTAGAGTAGCAATCAACAAAAAGTCGTCTCCAACATGGTACTCCTTGGGGTCCTTTTTATCCAGCAAAAATTCCGTTTGTTGGTAGAGGGCGATTTGGGCGTCGACAAAGGTCACGTGGTTGTTCTTCTCGTCGCTGGTCAAAAACCGGATTTTCTCAATGTTCACCTTTTCGATAGCTTCCTTGAGTGTGGTGATTTTAGAGTCTTCGTTCCCTAGCCACTTTTCAACAGTTTCAAAAGTGTACTTCTCCAGGTAATCTTTCAGATCATCATAAGCACACAATTTGGAGCCCATCATTTGGAAGTATTTTGTCACTGAATCAGAAAGATCGGATTTCAGCTGATGATCCAATTCCACGGCAGCCAAAAGACTGTTTCGTGTTTTTGAATGACCCTGGATCACTTGCTTGATCTCCTCTGTCTTGTCACTCTTCAGACCTCCTTCAATAAGCGTCTTCCAATGAGCCCAGTCGTCGAGATCTTGGTCCACCAGCACCTTTTTCGAGTGTTCAAACAGCTCGTTCCACTGCTGCGACTCCCGGAGGTACTCTCTCAGCAGAATTGTGAGTTCCAGGTTGTTCCAGAAAAAAGCATCCTTTTGGAGTGTCTCAATCGCCTCGGATTGCTTGCCCTGAGCCCACAACAGCTTCACATACACAAACACCTCTTCGGCGGACACAAACGGACGCTGTTGCTCGCACATTCGGGTGCTGAGCATGGAGATGATGGCCTTTTCCTTCTCGGGCACGGCTCCTTCTTCAAGAGCAACTAAACCACTGTAGACTGCCCAGAACACAGATCGGCGGCTTTTCTCGGCCTTGCTCAGAGCCATGGCCGCCCGCTGCTGTCCATAAGTGTTTCTAGAGTCCACCATGGCCCACAGCCACGTTTCCAGAGTCGAGGCGGCTGGGTTCTTCTTGGCGTAGCCCTCGAACAGCGGCAGAAGCAGGTCGGGCCGGTTCAACCGCGTGAAGACGTTGCTGAGCATCATCACCGTGCGCTGGTCGGACGGATCAGTGGCCAGCAGGTCCTGGGCCTCCTTCAGAGCGTCATCTTTGTTGCCAGACAGGACGCTGACGAGAGCCGTTAGAGCAGCATAGTAGGTGTTTTTGGGTGCTTTTTTTTGCGCCTTGGCTATCAGAGCACGTGCCTGCTTGAACGTGCCGGCCTCAATCGCATCCCAGATGCTTTTGTCGCGAGTCGACATTGTTGGATGTTGAGATCTGTATGGAGCCAGAACGAAGAAGAGTTGATGGTGGGTGGTGGAGGGATGAGGTTGTGGGTTCGATTCGGGTGGGTGCAAATTTAAAAAAGAGGCGAAATTTGAAAAGGAGAAGATGGGGAGGGTTTGGAAGCCTGGACTAACAGGTTACTTTATTTGGTTTAATTGTTTATGGGGGGTACTAATGTGTTTTAAAGGGACTGTTAGAAGTGTAAGATATGAACTAGGAAGTGATGATGAGGAGGGAGGTGTATTTGTTAGGATGAGTGGAAAATGAGATTGTTGGGTATCTTTGGAACTGTGGCAATCTCGTGAATTGAAGTATGCTGTCTGTTTTTCAATCAGACTAATATTTTCTTTACATAACCGTACATTTCTTGTATATCATCACTCTTCACGGTGAATGTTCAACATACATCCAATTTCGTTAATTAAAAGGAAAAATACGACGTTTTTTGGTATCATTCTACTCCCTTTGATGGCGTTATTCTAAAAATCAGCTCAGATTTCTTATATGTGAAATATCCATCTCTTTGGCTACTATTGTACCTAACCACGAACTCGCAGTACTCACCTATCTAGCGCCCTTCTCTGCATAGTCACCTGAACAGCAGTCTGACTAAAGACACGTGTGCATAACCCCAAGCCACTCAAATGGCATCATCACCTCTGTGACTCAGTTCTGTATCTTCTTCAACTAACGCTCCCTTCGATGCTCTAGTTCTAATGCACTGATAAGACCGGTCCTTTTTCGGCGCCGTGGGGGTACGGTAGCTACCCAGAGGTTGGGAAGAGCGTAAGATATGAAAATTATCCAGCTATTTTAGACTGTTGTACAGTATAATTACTGTACATTCAATAAACAGTAATATACCGCCCTCTTCACCACACACGCTTCTCTATCATACATTTCTCTGTATATTATTCTGACAAACTAGCCGAGGAACAGCTACCCGTTCCAGGTACCGGCACTAACGGCTAGCGGTATCTATATTTCTCATATGCTACTACATTACTCGAGGCCTTGCATTAGTGCCATTTGAGATATTCGATAACTGTCCCAGGGCCCACTTTTGGGCCGATGACAGGAATTGTGGGGTATTGATTTAAGAGGGTGTAAATTTCCTCCAGTTCGAGTTTATTGACTATTTTTTTGCCGTATTTTTTCATTTTTTTCATATTTTTTCATTTGTTTTCACTTCTTTTACTTGATTTTCCCCCATTTCCCCAATTCAATTGTCGTTGTCAACTCCCCACCGTGACCCACAATGTAACACTGTTAGCGTGGACTCGAAAACGGCTTTTACACTAAACAACAAATAGGGGGGTTCTGAACAAGGCAAGTTTCCTTTTCGAGAACCCCCCGACCCATTTCCCGCTGTTTTGGGGTCACATTGACGTGCACCACCCTCTTCCACCCTCTCTTCTAGAGCAAAACCACCAAAAGTAAACGTCTAGACCATCTTGCATACCCGAAGTTAGCCATATCTTTACACTAACTCTTGTTCCGTCTGGTTTCCGAGCCGAAACCGACTGTGTATATAAATATGAGCTTTGGAAGCTCCGTTTTCTCATAACACACACGTTCAACATGGTCCTCTCTACAGTCATTGGAGAGTGGTTCTCTCGAGTTCTGTTTGGAACCGTCGCTCCTTCTCCTCTCACTGCTACCGCTCCTGTTTCCCAGGCCTTTTACGATACCGCTTTGACCTACTCCCACCTGTCCAACGTTGCCTACTGCATCAATACTCCCTTTGAAAAGCTCCAGGCTGACTTCTCCTGTGGAGTCGCCTGTTCTCATTTCCCCGATATGGAACTTGTTGAGATTTTTGGCGGAAATGCCTTTGAAACGTCCATTACCGGGTTTTTGGCTATCGACCACGTCAAAAAGGAGAAATATGTCGTCTACAGAGGCACCTACGATATCGGAGACGTGTACACTGACATCCAGATGGCCCAAAGCCCCTTCCTGGTGACTGCTCCTGTCTTCAACTCGTCTGAAAACCTCTGTGAGGGATGCAGTATTCACGACGGGTGGAACAAGGCGTATCTTGAGACCATGGAGATTATTGGAGACCAGCTAGCTGCCCACGTCAACAGCTACCCAGAGTACAAGTTGGTAGTCACGGGCCATTCTCTGGGAGCCGCCGTAGCTCTTTTGTCTGCCACCAGTCTGAAAGTGAACGGTCTTGATCCCCATCTCTACAACTACGGACAGCCTCGAGTTGGAAACGCCAATTTTGCAGACTTTGTTTCGAAATTGTGGTTTGGCGAAGGAGACGGACTCAGCATGGGTCCCGAAAGACGTCTGTTCAGATTGACCCACTGGAACGATCTGTTTGTGGGGTTCCCTGCTTTCCATGATTACGTCCATTCCGTCGGAGAAATCTACATTGACTACAAGACGGTCAATCCTCCTCTGGACACGGTCAAGTCGTGCGCTGGTCCGGAAAGTATGAGCTGCTACCGAAAGGATTTCAACGCCATTGCCCGAGCCAACATTCTCAAGAACCATCTCGCTTACTTTGACTGGATTTCTTTCTGCACCCTCAATGTTGGAAGACGAGGTCTGGAGAGAGGAAGGAAGTTTACTGGACAGTGGCTCTACGGAGGTCACACCAATGGCACTGCTATTTTCTAATCTCCCTAGTGAGTACACTACGATACTGTAAGATACTCTATAGAATAATACATGTTTGATAAAGAGGAAAAGGAAGACGATTCTGATGGATACAATGTTTGAATCGTAATGGGCAGTTCTACATGAGAAGTTCACTTGGTAGATTGTTTTATATGCCTCAAAAACATTCATTATTAGCACTTGTTTCTTCATTATAGATACTGACAATACCGTTCACAAATCTATCATTCGTTATCAGTTCCAGAAAAAGATGATTCAAACAGAAAATATTTGTATGTAACGGAGACTAGGTGACACTGGATTCCTATCCTCCGTAGATGATATACCCTACAGCTCAATTTTCACCCTCATATCACCACCGTTTTTACTACTTCTACACCCCCTCTATTCTCTCCCTCAGCACGGTTCAGAGTACTGTACTTACGAGTAGCTACCGCAAAAAAAGATAATCTCGAGCAAGAGCCACTCAACAACACTCCTCTGGTTTCTGTGTTGGAAGGGTTTTGGACGTCAAATTTTTACCATCGTAGTATTCTCAGCATATAAACTTCCCATATAAATTTCAAGCCCGTCCTCCTTCTCCTGCTCAAATTAGCAGCATGTTGTCGTTTTCATGCCACTGTCACCGTCTCGGGATTATCCATCATTACGATTCTCCATAGAGTACCATTCAAAACGTGGGCTGAGAAGCGAAATTGAGCGTAGCCAAGTGCACACGGTGGTTTCCGCTTTTTTTCAATCACATTTAACACACATTTTACCCTCGCTGAAGTCTCCGCTTTTTTTATCTAATTTATCGTGAATTTACAGCCTTTTTAGCAGATAATCTAGAATTAATTCAGTCAGAAATGGACAACTACAACGGCCATTTTTCGTCCAATATTCCTGAAAATTTGAAGGTAGGATCATATTTGGCTTAGTAATCTTCTGGCAGAATATCCAGTCCATATCTCCTCTTACATCCATTTTCGTCCCTATCCTGTTGTCGCCAAAATACTCTCGCTTCGTCAAGTATTTTTAGGTTCAACTCTAAAAAATATTTCTGCATGAATCTTGAAAAATTCCCAATCCATCTCCACAGCATCACCACACTACCCACCACACAACCATCACACACACACACACAATGTCGACACTATACAAGACTCTAAGTGGCGAGAGCTCCAAGACGGAAAAGCCCGCTAAGACGGAAGATGGCGTCACCAACAAGCAGCGAGTGCTGATCATCACCTCTCGAGGCGTCACCTTCCGACAACGGCATCTCATCAGCGATCTCCAGACCATGCTGCCCCATGGCCGAAAGGAGTCCAAGCTGGACACAAAGTCCAAGCTGTACCAGCTCAACGAGATTGCGGAAATGTACAACTGCAACAACATTCTGTACTTTGAGGCACGAAAGCATATGGATCTTTACATGTGGATGGCCAAGGCTCCCAACGGCCCCACCGCCAAGTTCCACGTTCAGAATTTGCATACCATGGACGAGCTCAACTTCACCGGCAACTGTCTGCGAGGTTCTCGGCCCATCTTGTCCTTTGATAGCTCCTTTGACGACACTCCTCACAATGCTGTGGTCAAGGAGATGTTGACGCAGACGTTTGGCGTGCCCAAGAACGCCCGAAAGTCCAAGCCCTTTTTCGACCACGTTTTCACCTTTTCGCTCGTCGACAACAAAATCTGGTTCCGAAACTACCAGATCCAGGAGACCGTCAATGAGGAGAACCCCCGAGAGACTGACATTTCTCTGGTGGAGATTGGTCCCCGATTCGTCATGACTCTCATCACCATGCTCGAGGGATCTTTCGGAGGACCCGTCATCTTTGAGAACAAGCAGTACGTGTCGCCCAACACGGTTCGATCGCAGCTCAAGCAGCAGGCCGCCGAGCAGGCTGCCAACCGAGCCGAGGCCGCCTTCAAGCGAAAGGTCAAGGTCCGAGACGCCGTCATCGCCGCCGATCCTCTTGCCGACTCGGTTGTTTTCAAGTAGATGATTTAAGAAGGATAGAGGTACATAAAATAGAGAGCACGGCCGAAGCGAGTGCGGAGCCACTGCTGTAATGCAATAATTGAATGGACGGAGCGAACGATATAGTATGAGACGATTGCTAGGAGAGTGTACTGTGGGTAGAGCAGACGTTGAGATGTATATCCTCGACAGACAGTATAGATAAAGTATTTATACACTCAACATAAACAGCAATAATATTGTCTTTCTCAGAGAAGTACCGGCTGGTGGTTGTTTCAGGAGTGTTGGGGTAGGTAGCCCGTCGTCACCATACTTTTGCACGGCAAACAGAGCACATCGTTTGGTGAGCTCTTCTCGATTGCACCACGAGCCCAGGAGGTATACACTGCGCTGTTGATCAAGTGTTGTACGTACGATACTGTTTTTAAGATGTCTATCAGTCGTAAGAGTAATCATGGCTGTTATATTCCTAAGAGCAATGGTTATGGATGGTTGAGAGAACCAAAAGTATTAGAATTCCTGGGTTTTTTCCAACAAATCCACCTCAAAGATTCAGCAGGTTCTTCTTGTCCAACATGCCAATTTTCACAGTGTTTCGATGGTGATGGTGGCTACCCCGTGGATAGATTCTCATGGCCTCTTGGAACTCGGCAAAAAGGATAATCCCGAGTCTAGACCACTTTACAAGGCAGCAGGAAGAAGCACTAATTGAACTGATCAACACAGTAATGGAGTGTTGGCGGATATTAATCGAGTCAGATGTATGTTATTAACACAAAAACTACCCTTTCTCCTTCTCAGCCTTCAAGATACGTCTTCTACTGGACTCTTCATGCCTCCTCCAAAAGTGGACTAATACTCGGATTTATCCTTGTTTCCGTCAGCAAAAAGAGAGCACCAACGAGGCGTTTGACAGCCAACATTATACACCTCGTTTTGAACGCAACAAAAGTGGTAATTGAGCCCACAGGTTGACGTTCATTTCCTACAGTACGAAAACGAGTGCACTCTTAGAGAAGCCTCGATCAATTGTCCAAGGTTGCCTACAAACGCATAGCATGGCAGAAAAATCACACTACAAATGCTGTCTACAACAGTGTTAATACAGTAATACAGTCTCACTGTATAGGTTTGGCTCAGACCAGTGTCAATAAAGCGCATATTCTCGTGGCAAGGTGTGCTCGAATCTGCGCGCTGTTTAGTCATAATCTAATCATCACATTGAAAAAGACGTCTACTTCTTCTCAGCAGCCTCCTGCTCCTTGAGGAAGTTGGCAATGAACTTCTCCTCGTCGGAAGAGCCGGCCTGGATGGCGGGGGTGGCGGGCTTCTCAGCCTTCTTGCCAGAAGAGGCGATCACGATACCACCGACCACAGAGACGATGGTTCCGATAGCGAGCTGTGTTAGTTTTGGTTGTTGGATTTGGCAAGGCACGTGGACATGAAGATGGGCATAATGGGGCATGATGGGACACAATTTAGAGGCACAAGACAAGGAAATGAGACAAAAGCAGCATTCGACACACCAGTCGGCGTACCAATGGATGCATCAATCGACACTGACACACAATGGACACAACCACAGGCAAGCGATCATGGGACCAACCCTCAACAACCTGTCACCTACAGTGTGCGAGACAATGTATACCCACCACCGCTCAACAACATCCACCTAATCAACATCAATTGTGTCACTCTCAGTGTCCTCTGCTCGCCCTCCTCGCCCTCCTTGCCCCCAATGTGTCCAATTGCATTCTTCATCCTCCCTCACCACCTCTTCCCAGTAGTCCCTAGAACCTCTTCTGGGTAATGCCTCAACGGCAACGAAAAAACGGAGCGGGTCCAAACACAAAGCGCCTCCGTGAATTACCCCTCAACACTCACCTGATGGGGGTAGACAGTCTTTCCGAGAATGTGGTATGCGGCACCCATTGTTGTTTTTTGGTTGTTAAGGTCGTGATGCGAATAGGTGTCTTTTTTGAATTTGTCGGGAGCCCAGGCTACGCCGTGTAATTGGCTGGAAGACCGTGCTGCAGTCATCGGCCGGCCCCAAATGTACGCTGCATAAACCGCCAAACAAGGTTTCCCACCGTACATGTTGCATGTACACCTCCAAGAGCGATATAGTCTATTGTACGGGCATAGGGAGGGGGAGTCTACACACGCCGTTACACGTTCATCCATTCCTTTTTGCAGCACAAGCACGACTTTTCCATACTCGCCGTGTCTCTGCGATTTCAACTGTGCATCCCGCTTTTCGATAGCGCCCAAAATGAGTCTTTTACAGGACCCAGACTACCTTATTACACATCTTCGAGCCAAGTATGTCGATTCCATACACGATTCCGTGGCTCCTGCGCTGGTCAAACCGGTCCCGGGATACCTTCGACACGACCATTCCAAGGACTGGCAAAACGAGTCGCTCACGATTCTTCTAAAGGCCGAATCGCCGCCAGTAGCGTCATCTTCGCTTAACGAGAAGGCTCTGGCGTATCGGCGTCAAAAGCTGAGGCTGGAGGACATGAGTGACGAAGACGAGGACGAAATGGCGGACGACGAAAACCACACAAACGGCGGAGTTGTGCGTCTGAAGCGCAGAAACACCCAGAAACGAGTATCCGGAGTGCCCCTGGCCCAGAGCTACATGGACTCCAGCGACACGTATAAACAACAGGACATTATGGCCAGCGGTGGCTTTTCAGGCCAGTACGACGACTCCAATTCGTCCGGAGACGACGACGATTTTGACGAGGAGGAAAGCGAAGATGAAGGAGCAGGAGTGTTGGATGTGCATCAATTGACCCCGCGAGTCGATGACCATCACAGCAGCGACTCCAGTATCATGTCTTCTTCCGAAGACGACGAGGAAATCATTGTTGTTCCGTCTATGACCTTTGACGAGGGCACTTCTCTGTCTGGAGACGCCTATGCTGCTATATCTTCAGCCAACGTGGACTCGGAACTGGACCCCCAGAGCAGCTACATTTACCCTACCGACGAACAGGGGCTAGTGGTGGACTCGGACGACGATTCAGACGAGCATTTGGAGATGCCCATTTCCAAAGCCAATGCGAAAAACATGCCCCGAGCCACCTCCACGGCTTCTGTCACTACAGCAGGCTCTTCTTTATCGAAAACAGCCAATTCAAACACGTCCTGGTTATCTCAACGTCGTGAACCGCAACGTCAGACGTCTGTTGATGTCATTCCGGAACCCCAGAGTCTCAAAGCTCGTCGTAGAATGAGCGGGGTGGTTCCCCCTCGACCGAGAAGCAACACTACAGCTTCGTTGCCTGCAGAATCGACTCAGAAAGTAGACTCCAAGCTTTTTGAGAAGGATTTCAGCCGTCTACAGCTCATCACCGAACGCAAGCATGCCAGTTTGCTGTCCTCCCAAATCCAGGACAAGTCTGCCACTCTCGATAACCCTCTGGACGAGTACCTGAGTGCTTCTGGAAAGGCGACCAAAAAGCCGCTCAACATTTACATGTACATGCCCAGCAGCTCGTGTCCAGATACGCCCTGGGAGGTGTCTTTGTTACCTGACGTTACTGTCAACCATGCTATTGGTTTTGCATTGTACACCTACTCGCTCAACCATTTGGAGCCCCCTCTTACCACAGCCCAGTGTGATGCCAACCTGTGGAACTGCTACATGGTTGAAGACGGCGAAGTCGACGAAGATATCGTTCTGGATCGAACGACGGAGCTGAGTCGATACGGAGAGGAGTTTGCGCTTGTTGAAGCCTCTCCTAGTGAGTACCACGAGAACAAGAAACGGACACCCAATAAGTTTGGAGTGGAGGCCAAGAAAAACTCGTCTGCGGCTTCTTCTGCTGCTGCTGGAGGGCTTCCTGCTCCTATCCCGCCTACAATGATCATTGACGACGACTCTAGTACTGCTCTTCCTACCACCATCGAGCGAGAAACGGTCCGTCTACGCATCCATCTGGAGTCCACGAACACCGTCACTCTCAATGTCGATCGAGGCAGCTATCTGGCTGAAGTGCTGGAATCTATCTGCAAACGACGAACCTGTGACGCCTCTTTATACACTCTTGCTTTATTCGGCACGAAAATCATCGCACCTGGGGATCGAACCGTGGAGGCTCTACAGGGTCACCATGAACTGGAACTACTCCAAAAGAAATACGTTTCCCAGGCCGTGGGGTACATTTACCCTCCGAAATCGCAGAATCCAGCTGCTCCAATCATCCCCCGAGGCTCAGCTGCCCTGTTCACTCATACAGGTTCCGTAGCTGGAGGAGCTCTTGGCAAGCTGTCTGGAAAGTCTCTCAAACACGCTCCTCAAAACTTTCTGCTGGGCCCCTCGTCTCCCTCAGACGACCTCGGTTCAGATGCATACCAAAAGTACCAGGTCTGGAGACGCCAGCCAATGTCCTTCATCAGCAAGCACGAAAAGGTGCTGGCGTTCGATGGAGAGTACATCCACATTATGCCGTCGGACGATAAAACCAAGTTTGAAACGTCCAAAACGTCGTCGTTCCATGTCGGACGCATCATCAAGTGCAAACAGTCGCGAAAGGTGCCATCCAACTTCAAAATCGTGGTCAACAAACCGTCGGGTCCGAAACGGTACGATCTGGAGGCGGTTTCTGTTGCACAGTGTGTCGAGATTGTTACAAAGATTCGACATCGGTGTTCGGCATACGTCAAGTCGAGAAATTAGTTATTTATTCACGGTGGCACTGCCATCTTTATGTTTATAAATGTACAGAACAGTGCGAGTACAGTATGATCAATGGTAGCACCCCGGAGTTGGCCGTTTTGGTTAAGCTAAATTAGTTGATATTTAGTTGAAACGATATTGGGAAGCTTATCTCATTTAAGGTTTATTTCCATCTCCACTTTTGACCCGGTGTCAATTTCCTATTAGCAGTGATGGATTTGTTAGATATTTTGTGTGGCAGTTCTTGGATGTGTACTGATGCTCCAGTTCAATTTTTGTTCGATTTTGAGCAACTTTGAGCAACTTTGAGCTGTCATGTTTTTGTCTATTATTGAGCGTATCTTAAAGGAAGACATCCGTGTGTATGCCTCCTCTCACTTACCATTCCTTCTCAATCTGGTCCATACAACTTCTGTAATTGCAATGCTGCTTCAGACGTCACTGTTTCACACCAAACCAATGTCTGTCTGTACTGTAGGACCAAGAGTAGCAGTCATCTCAAACAGATTAGACCCACCCTTCAACTGTCATCTTAGACGTGAGCAGCCATATCTTGAGCGGCCGTATTTGAGTGGCCGTGTTATGAGTGGCCGTATTTTAGCAGCCATATCATAAGCAGCCATATTGGTTATCCGAACATATCCACAAGTAGCTACAGTACAGGGTAATTCAGTTCTACACTCCAGCCTCGTTATCAATTGCTCTCAAACTCATTAATTGGTACAAATAATATCCACTGACACCTGTTTCTAGTGAGACATATCACATGGGCTTCAATAATTACCGTGCTCTTTTACGAACATGTCAAATTATACGACAACAACTCTAAATTTTGAGACGAGAAGACACGGATCAATCTGATTTCGTGACAGGGAATACGTCTTCAGAGACAGTGAGTCGGAGTCTCTCAGAAAGATGACGTATTGCTTATTGACGAACATTTTTGAGCCCTACAGTTGTTCACTATCGTTCCAATACGCCTCCACAACGTAAAGACAGGAAATACGGTAAACATCTACACTCAGTTTATCGTTAATAATGCTAGGTTGAACTATAAATAATCACCACTTGAGCCACGTGCCGCTCTCCTTCTTGGAATGCTTTGCGGCCGTCTTGGGCACCGTGAGAGTTTCTTTGGAGAGCTCCACTTGGGAAAGCTCATCCCGCAGATCTTCAATCTGCTGCTTGGCTAGAGCCTCGTTGGTCTTGCTCTCGGCCAGCTGCATCATGAGATCCTCGTAGGAAAGCGCCGACGACGGCACCTCTCCAAACTGGCTCTTGAGCATGTCCAGAGAGGCGTCTTCGGCAGAGGAGCCCTTGATGAAGGCTCCCACCACCTCGCGGTCCTTCTTTCGTTCCTGTTTCTCCTGCTCCAGCTCCTTGCGCAGCTGCTGCAGCTCCAGTTCGAGAGCTGCAACCGCCGCCTCGGTCTTGCCGGCAGTAGGAGACATGTCAAACGACGACACTGACGATGCATAGTCCACCTGGGACATGATTTCGGTGTCGACCGACACCACTGAGGCGTCAGAGCCGGACACGGACCGTGTTGAACGGTCGGAATTGGTGGGGACGGACGCCGATCGGTCGCCGGGCACCCGCAGAGACGACAGAGACCAGCCCTGGGAAAAGAACCGCTTGGGCGATCGAGACTTGGGCAGGGGTGCCGGGGTCGCCTCCTTGGAGTCCTTGGCCTCCTTCTTGACCCGTCGTCGCTCCTCGACCATGGCTTCGTACTCATGTTCGAGCTGGGAGAGCACATCGGCGGGTCCAAGAGACGCACCGGTGATATCGCTGGCCAGCAGATCACCGTCGCCTCCGTAAACGTCCCACAGCCGTCGTCCCAGAAGATGCTGCAGAACGTCCTCCTCCTCGGTCATATTGAGGATGTTGTACTTGTTTCGCTTGAGAATGGCCATGGCAGTACGCATCAGGGTTTCGGTGACGCCCTCAAGGAACATGAGGTCGTAGATACGCACCAGCATGGGCAGGGGACACGTCACTGCAAACAGCGACATGAACCACTGCGACGCGTAGATAGTGTTGATGTTGAGCGACTTGAGGTGTGCGTGAATCTCGGGCAGCTCGGACTCCAGCAGGCTCTCAAACTGGAACATTTTGAGATGCAAGCCGGCCATGTCTGCGGCGAACATTGAGCGCAGGTCGTAGTTTTCCAGCAACTTGACCAGCACGCAAAAGGCGTCGCAGTCGTCCATGTGCAGCAGCAGGGGGCCCACCAGGAATGTGAGGCCCTGGCAGTAGCCCACCTGCATGTCGTAGGCCGAGTATGCTCGCAGCACCTTGCCCATCATGATCTGGCCCTTGCCTTCCTGTTCTCGAAACATGTCGATTTCGGGGAACGTTCGGTGCAGGTCTCGGCCAATGATCTTGACGTAGGGGGTCCATTCGTTGGCCAGCGAGTCGTAGAGGTACTTGAGCGACGCAATGTCCTCGCTGCTACCGCAGTCGCCTCCAGACGTGTAGGCCATGGACTTCCAAATGTCGCCCCGAAGAGCCGGGGGGATGCCACCACGCACCATGTCACAAGAGTAGTAGGGGATTCGGGTGGCACAGTCGTTGAAAGAGACCATGGCGGCGGACCAGAAGGACAGGTCCTTGGACGACACGGATTCCGAAACAATGCCGGGGATGGCACTTTCGTACGAGTCGACCTGGTGCTGCAGCTGGTCCAGGGGGATTGTGCAAATGTCGTCGGACTCGGACAGCGACGCTCGGGGCGACGACTGGCGCGAGTTTTGCTGTTTTTCCAGACGAGCCAGCAGCAGTTGCGACGAGTCGGGGTGGGCGGAAGTCACCAGTTTGGCTTCGATTTCAAACAGCGAAGTCCAGTCAATGTGTTCCATTTGTGTTTCAGTGCAATTGATGTTGTAATAAGGAGTGTCGTGACTTGTTCAAGTCGTGAGAAGTGTCGTTTGTAGTAGTGTGTCTTTTAAGGAGTGAATGGCTGACGTCTTGTCGTGGGTACAATTACGCAACCAGTGCGTATGTGTGTGTAAGGAGTGTGGTAGCGGTGAGGCTGAAAAAGGAGTGTGTAGCGTTTGCTGTCGCTTGTGCTGGTTTTCTTTCTTGGTGTCGCTTGTGTGTGATGAGTAACTTCTGTCAAAAGAGAAAAGAGAAGAGAGGAGCACACGTCCGTACGTACAGTAAGGGAGGACCCTGCTAAACCTTGTCACGGGCCATTGTTTGCATGTGCTGCAGTGCAAGTTAGAGGGGCGGCTGAGTTGGTTTGGACGGGCCAAGGGCACTAAAAGGTGTAGTTTCGGGGCTAGCAAAAAACTAGAGGTGTTGCTGGCATTGTTGAGCGGTGGAGGATTTTTGTGACCGGTTTTCAGGCCAGGTGGAGTATCGCAATCTCGTATTCAAACGCCCTCAAATTGACACATTCTGTAACAAGACTATACGCATTGAACCTTGTTGTTTCAGCAAGAGACACACGACACGGGAAGGGGAGGTGTTCGGAACGGGCTGTTTTCGGGCAACTGTCAAGCTGAAAATTTTATTGTAGTATCTCTTCACTGCGGGGAACAATTTGCACTACTCAGATTTCCGATATCTCGTCTACTCGTCCAGATCGAACTACCCATCTCAGCAGCATTCCAGTCGAAACTTTACCCCCATTCTAACTTTGACCATGTGTTGCTTCAGAAGTTTGAAGTCTACATACAAGTATATGCTGCAACGTGCTCAGGTCATCTGGACGACATGACAGGGACATGACAGGGAGGGAGGCCTGTCGATAGTGGAGTATATTGGATAGCTATGGTGGGGAAATGATAAAGAGAAAAATACCGCAGTTGGACAAACAGTTACACAAACGCTCTACGCTTACCCACACCGCAGGTACGTTGTAGCACACCCCCCATCATGAAACAAACGCACATATTGTGCCGCATTCCGCCGATCAGGGATGCAGCCAAAAGCAGTGAGCGCCTTTAGTTGGACCTCTACTTAGGTTTTGGGGGGTCGTTCTGATTAGCTTTTGGCTAGCGCCAACTATCCGCCCCTGTTTTTATTATAACGGGTTTCAATAAACTTGAAGGGGGGTTCAAGACCATGCGACAAAGAAAAGCTTGTGGGGGAAGGTGCAGCTGAGAGAGGTAGGGTTACGTCATAGCATGAGGGGGTGGTGAAGCGTAAGTGTGGGCAACACGTTGGTTTTGGAGCGAAATTATATGGAATTCTAACAGAATAATAATTCCGTCGGTTTAATCAGTATTATGCAAAAATCTCACCCATCCCCAATACAAAATATCTCCACTGCATTCGACTACAGTTCTCCACCCTGGTAGATTAACTTTAGTGGGAGACAGGGGAGAAAGATCAGAACATGTGTCAAACGTGACATTGTGGTTGCTCTACAAGTTGCGAAAAGAGTCTGGTGGCATGCTGCCTTCCAAAGATGAAGTCCACACGCTCGTTTCATCTGTGACAATCTTCCACGGTGGTGGACCGACGCACGAAAAAAAAAGGAAAAAGCGAAAAGCGGAGCGCACTTGTTTCACCACCAAACTCTGTTTTGCAAATCAAATCAAATCTCAGGAGGCTGAAAACTCTGCCAGAAAAGGAGTCGACAGAAAAGTAATATGAGCCAGCGTGAACGGCACGAGCCAGCAGAAAGAAGAAAAAAAAGAAATGAGCGGAGAATAACAAATCGCTGTAGCCGAGGCTGTAACAGTAAATAACAGATATTTCATGACCGATTCTCTCGCTCTCGCCCAACTAGCGTCATAATAGTAGCGTGAGCTATAGCGTGCTTTTAGCTTGTTGGACAGCACGCCAAAAAACCAAATGAATGGCCAATTCAACCAGCCAATTTCAAACCCACCAATTGCACGGACCCGAAAAAAGCACACGAAGTGGACAATCTGTCAGGGGTGTTGGTTGAGGAAAGGGGATTGCGGGAAATATATCCGCCGTGTGAACACAAAACCGGTCGCTGTTGTTTGTACAAGTGATGGTGCACATTTACCACTTGCCCATAATTCCATAATTCTATAGCCCCCTTGGATCCGATCTCGAACCCTCCTTTTTTTTTTTGGGCCCATTTTTTTACCTTTTTTTTACATTTCCTGTTTTGCTCTTGTTTGTTCACACCACTGTACAGTTTTGACAATGTTGATCTCGTGAAATATGCACCTGAGACATGCAAAACATGACTTCTACACAGCACACATGTGCCTCCGGAAAAGTGATACGAGAGAAAGGACCGAACGAGCCACTGTAGTGTCATACAGTCGCGGTTGCACTGGCAGACTGTCAGGCGTAATTTGAGGCCTGTTTTGAGACCTGCTTTGAGGCGTAAATTGAGATTTGAGACTCCGCTTTCGGTTGGTTTTCGAAAGTGTTGAGCACGCGAGTTTGGGAGTTGGAGGGGGGTAGGTGTATTTTGTTAGGGAGACGTCCAGGAGAGATTCTGGAGAGCGCGTTTTGTGCACAGAGACTAGACGGTTCCAACGGTGTAAAAATCATTTCTCTTGAATGTATATGTCTCCTTTTACCCTCTCCGTTATGACACCTCACGGTACAGTTTAGCGCAGCGTCGGCTTTGGAAATGAAGCTCGAAAAAGGCTAGAAAAAAGTAGACTCCTGAAACACAGTCTATTGCTGCGCTAGGATCAGCGTCCAAAACACGGCTAAAAATAGCAAGATTTGTGTAGCTTGAGGCTACTTTGGCTGTTCACGCGATCGTGTTATTCTTCTTTTGTGTTTGTGTCTCTGTCCGTGCATACCTGCTCCTTTGAGCGAGCCGTTTTCAGCCCAGTTTCGGATCCCACCCACGGCGCCACGCGCTGTTTTGGCGTGCGTCTTTTTAGAGCGTGTTTTGGTGTTTTGATTTTCGGTGGTTTTGGGGGGGCTGTGTTCTAGGGGCTTAGGGTGGTGCTAGAAGAGCTGGAAGCATGGTCTTGGGCTCGTTTTGCCGTGGAATGGAATGCTGCAAATGGGCCCGAATGTGGGCTGGAAAATGGGCCGGAAAATGGACGGATAATGGGCTGGTGGGCGGGTTGGGGGAGAGCACTTTTGTCATGTATAATCTAAGTAAAATATTAACTTTTTGTATCTAATGTTGTTAAGAAATGAGAGGAAAAAGAGTGTCTATAAAAAGGTCCGTTTTGGAGGTGGGAACAAATCGACCCTACCGGATGTATTCAACACGTACATATAATCTGTGTTGCAAAACTCAGCTCAAAAATCCCTTTTTTTTGCTCCCCCATTTCATGTCCACTTTTCACTCCAGATTCGACATGTGCTGCTTGTTTAGTATGCATGTAAGTACGATAGCTCTGTTATGACGTGAAAATGAGGTTCCAAATGCGTCTTGAACTTGAGGGTCAGAAAAACAGAAACAGCGAAACCGGCGATCGCGTATTCACAATTGATGGGGAATACAAACATAAACACAAGTACTGCTCTTGTATGACACAAACACGTAAATGTTGTTATTGTAGCCGTCACTTATTGGTGGATCACTATGGACGGGTATAATTAGTACACCTACTCATACTGGTACGTACTGTACCAGGGACCGGTGACTATATCACTCGTGCCAAATATAAGCTCTACTTGCTCTCCTGTAATCTAATACAATACATTATTCTAGTACATATATACATGGTGTTCTCTAGAGGTCTATAGGTTTATGACGAACACCTTGAGTGGGTATGGGAGAGGTGATAGAAGTACCCACAGAAGCAGAGTTGGGTGTGTACTGCAATTGAAGTATGTACTAACTGTCCAAATGGCACACCGTACTCACAGTAGAGCTCTCAGCTGAGCATTGCTCGTAGAACTTCTCCTCAATGCTCGTACTCGCAGTTGCGTAGCAACTGCTCGTACTCTCTAATCGTCTCTCTGCCGATTACCCAAAAAGTGTGGGGCTATCTCCTGCAACCAAGCCAAGTCAATAGGAGAAACCGTTCGGGCATAACCCTTGGTGGTAAACACATACTCCACGTACATGATGGCATCAATCTTCTTGCCAAACATCATGGACGACGGATGGATAGCAATCTTGTGACCTCCATTGACGGTTCGGTACTGTCTATCTGACGATCCCAGAGCAGTGTTGTTGATGAACCCGGCCAGGAAGATCTTGATGATGGTGGCAAAGTCGGCAGAGTCGTCGTCGGCCTCAGACATGTCGCACACCTTCTCCAGGTACCCTCGCAGCTGCTGGCGGATCTGCAGCACGTTTTTCAGACTCTTTTGGTTCACGGCAATCTCCTTGCACAGCAGAGTGCGGTCCTTGGAGTCTTTCATGGACATGTACATTCGAATGAGGCCATGGAGAAGAGCCAGATCTCCGTGTTTCAGAGCCTGGGGGAACAGGTTTCGGCGTTTTTCGTTAACCTCATCTCGGACTTCAGCATGAGGGTTCATGAGCAGGTTTTCCACAGACAAACAGGCAACGATATCAATGACGCTTTGAGCAACTCCAGACTGGCATCCGTGGATGAGAACGCCAGCCAAATGAGGAGTTACAGGCAGCACGGCCATTTTGTGACCCAGGTCGGTGATCTTTCCTTCATCATCAAGAGCCTTCAAAGCGTACAGTTTGAGCAGAGCCGAAGAAATGGCCTCCTTGGTGGGTTTTTGGATCCAGGGGAAACGGTGCACCTTTTCGACTCCGGCCTTCTTGAGCATCAAAAGAGCACTAGCAACATCGCATCGAAGAATCTCAGGCTCGGTCTGAGGAGCCAAGTTGGCGTAATCGGACTCCGGGAGCAGTCTGAAACACTTTCCGGGCGCCTCTCGACCAGCTCGACCCATTCGCTGCTGAGCAGAAGACTGCGAAATGGGAGTGGTCAAAAGAGTATCCAGACCCAGATCGGGCTTCCACACCTTGACCTTTCGCAGACCGGTATCGAGCACGTATCTGACTCCGGAGATGGTCAGCGACGTTTCGGCGATATTTGTGGAGAAAATCACCTTTCGCTGGTTGGGCTTGACTGTCTTGAAAACTGCCTGTTGCTTGACAGGAGACAGAGAAGCATATAGAGGGAGAGGAATCATGTAGGGCACCTTTTTCGACACCTTGTCGGCCACCTCGGAAATGACATCCACGCATTTATCAATCTCCTCCTGACCTGCCAGAAACACAAGAATGTCTCCTGTCAGCTCTGAGCTGTTGAGCTGAACCACACTCTGGCACACAGTATCGACGATATCGTCTGCTCCAGCAGGAAGATAAAACCGCTCCACGGGGTACTGTTTTCCTTCAACCAGCAGAATGGGACATCCGTCGAAGAATTTGGCAAATCTCTCAGCGTCCAGAGTAGCAGACATGACCACAACACGCAGATTGTCTCGTTTCTGAACCAGGTTTTTGAGGAATCCGAGCAACAAATCCGTCAAAACGGTACGTTCGTGAGCCTCGTCGAGAATAATGGTCGAGTACCGGTTCAGATCATTGTCCAGCATCAGTTCTCGCAACAACATACCGTCGGTGAGGTACTTGATCTTGGTGTTATGACCGCTCTGGTTCTGGAAACGAACAGTGTATCCGACTTCATGGCCCAGAGTGCATCCGTACTCTTCCGATACTCGCTTGGCTAGCGAAATGGCAGCCACTCGACGAGGCTGGGTGATGGCAATGCATTCATCTGGAGACGATTCGAGCAGGAATTGAGGCAACTGAGTCGACTTTCCCGAACCGGTTTCTCCGATAAGAACAGTCACCTTGTTTGACAGAACATGCTCCATCAGCTCATGACGAGACTTGTAGATCTGTAGAGTCTTTCTTGTATTGAGCAGCTTCTCCGCCAGCCGTTTCCGATCTCCAAAAGACACGGGTTCCGACTCGGATTCGTCTTCTTCCGAGTCCGAGTAGAAGTTGACGATTTTACCTCCTCCGTTGGTCTTTTTGGCGTTTTTCGTCTTGGTCTTTTTCTTCTCACCTCCAGGACGCTCCAGTTGAACCTCCTCTTCCTCCAAATCGTCCTGTAGAAGCCGTTTGAGCTCCAACGCTCGTTTTTCCTCGGGACTGAGACCGTCCTCATCTTCATCGTTCTCGTTCTCGTCCTCGTCCTCATCACTTTCGCTCTCACTATCTTCACTGTCAGCATCGTCAAAGTCGTCGTCATCTTCAGAAGACATGTCTTCAACAGGAAGAGTAGAGTTGGGTTCAGAATCAGATGAAGACTCCACGTCATGCTCAGAGTCGCTTTCAATGGCGCTCTTAGTGTCGTTGCTAACACTCTTGCCCTTGCCATCCTTTCTTTTCTTCACCCTCAAATCCTCCTCAGGCTCCTTGGTGAGCCGCCGCTTCAGTCCATACTCTCTCTTGGCGCCACTGAGTCGCCGCAACGCAAGATTCTTGCCCTTGGCCTGCGGAAAAACAATAGATCGCTTGTTTCCAGGCTTGGAGACCTTGTTGTGGTGCTTGAGGGCGTTTTTGACGGCCAGAGAAGACAGAGCGGGTTTTGCCGGGGCAGCGGCCGACACAGAGCCATCGTCGCCAAACTTTTTGTGCGCTTTGGGGGGCATTAGTCGATGAGAAAACGTGCAGTTGGGGGGTTCTGAGAGTACCACGAATCCGCCCTGCAGAAAAAAAATACTACCCTTGAATCTTTTTAGAGTTTATGCATGATTTATGGGCCTTCAGGGAACGAGGGAGGGTACAAGAAGAGAAGCGCGGGTGTAGGTGGATGGGTGGTGTTTTTTTTGGATACATAAGCAGATCATGAGATTTTCCTTCTTGTTTCAGAATTTTATCTCTATAGAACTACGGTAATACTGCTTTTGATAGACTTCTTTTTTAGTTTCATATAAACCTGCATAGTTAAAACGTTAGTTGGGAGAGTCAAGTAAATGAAGAGAGAAGATACTCCATGGAAATCTCTCTGTGAGGCAGTATTGTGCGAGTATAGTACTGTAAGTGATTGTAAATGACTGGGTAGCAATAAGGTGAACCTGTATATTCAAAAAGCCTCCTGTTTAAGCTTAGTAATCAGCATAACTCCCCAAATACCTTTCAGATGACCTCCAAAAGTATTTTTTTTTTGAATCTCCCAACTCGTGGGATTCCAAAAATATAACTCAATTTCCCATCAGTCAAGTGTATCTTCAAATAACTACGTCAATCCTGGAATTTCACCCCAGAAACAACAAATACACCTGACCTCAAACAACTTGTACTCGTTGCAAAAAAGATACTCCGCAACGGAGAATTGAACTCCGGTCCCCCGCGTGCTGAACAAATGTTCTGACAGGCGGAAATTCTAGCCACTAAACTATTGCGGATTGGTGGGGAACGAGGCCGACATTTTCCTAGCAGATGAGGCATTGGATGACTAATCACGGGTGAAATGGCATTTCACGCTCTTTATTGCTCCAGAACTACTCTCACGTGATTTGATTTCATGCAAATATCATCAACATTGATTTATATCATCCTCCTCCAAGAACTTGGTCAAAACTCATACAAATCAAACGGGACAAGAAACAACACCGTTAAAATGAACAATTCTCATTCATATAACCACTTTAGTCCCCTAAACCACGTCAGAAACAGCCAAAAGGATGTACTTGTCTGAACTGGGCAGAATAAAAACCTCCTGACTCGCACTTCGGATTCGAAGCAATTGAGGAGCGTCATTATTACTGCCAAGCTGCGCAATCTCCCGAGCAGAGATCACGTGACGAACAGCCAACGAGGCGTATTTCGATGCTGTTGCCGAGTCCTCAAAGGACGAGTAGAGAATTGTAGCTGTGGTGGAGGTGGAGGTGGAGGTGGATGTGGGAGCGGCGGAGGTTGTGTTGCCGTTTGTCGTCACGTGACCTGGAGAATATTCGGGGAGCTCAATCAGCAGCGAGTTGGTCACGTGACCGGTAGCTGGCAGCAGTTCCTCCAGTTGTTTGCGTATCGTTTCGACTGTTGTCATTTTGGAATGTTAGTGATGGATGTGTGTCTTGTGTCACGTGAATGGAAGGGTGTTTGTGGAACAAGTGTCACGTGGGTGTGTAGTTTCACGTGAGATTTGAGCTGTTGAATGGGGCCGTAGCAGTTGTTTTTCTGGGGCTGTTTTCCTCAATGTTTGGATCACATGTTGAGTTGGAATGTTAAGGTTTGATGGTGAAATGTGGAGGCTTTTGGGGGGGTGTATCGTGGGAAATCTTGTGTGGCGAGGGGTGGATATGTGGAGGTTATTGAATTTTAGCAAAGGAAGTGTTTGTAATTATGTCTCTATTTCACTCTTTTGGGCAATTTTGAGTCGTTTTACTTAAGTAGTTTTAGATAGCCCAAGTAGTTACTTGACTGTACCAAGTAAAATGAGGTATAATAAACAGACACTTATCTTGCTCAAAACATAACAGGTTTTTAAAAAAAATTAAGCGGTGGTATATATGGGCAAATTTAATACTTTGCACATCTTCAGTTCTCCGGCACGTGTCTCTCAGACCGTTTTGTATCCTTCCCTTTACTCACTACAGTCTGGCTGTAACCTCCCAAACGTATATAAACAAGAGGACACGCTCTTCTTTCCCGCTTTCCCCTTTTCCCCTTTGCTCAGCTTAACTTAACACTACAAGTGAGTAAGATACCAAAAAGAGCCAAAGATACCATATTGATATCAAACACAGACAAATATCAGAGAGATACCGACACAAACAGATACCAACCGCCACAGATACCAACCGTCACAGATACCCCCTACACCGACGGCATACTAACGCAGTGACTAAAAGGTCTTCTTTTGCTGGATACCCTGACGCGTACCAAGGTCAATCATACTACTCGGGTCAAACAAATGCTCCACCGCAATACAACTACAACTACGATGGCGCTCCCAGCTCCCAATCGTCGCAATCTCTCATGACAAAGTCACCATCTTCAGTCGTTACTGCATCCAGTGCTACAAGTAACTCCTACGACTACGGTTTTCAGATGTACACTCCAAATGCGTACCAGGCTCTTTCAAGCCCAAAGGGGACGCCTGCATACTACAACCCTGGCACGTACTCTCACAAACAGGATCCTCAGTACAGCGGGTACGAAACGGGCCAAGGGTATGTAGGTACCCAGAGATACACAAACCCCCCAACCAACTCGTATACGCCAACCTACTCTGACACCTACAGGTACTTTTCGTACGAAAATACCGCATATCCATACCCTCACGTCTATGGGTGCTCGTCACAGCCCCAGGATAACAATGTCACGGAAGTGGACTGGACAAACTCCCTCAAGGTCAAGCCCCAGGGTGAATACAGCAAATCCATGTACACTCGGGATTTCAACGAGCTTGTCAAGGAGAAAGAGAACAACTTTCCAGGCTACGATCCCCAAAGGACGTACCGTGAGTGGGACGCGTACCATCAGATGGAGAAGGAGATGAAGAACGCACTCCCCCAGAAAGCAGGTCGCAGACTGCCAGACGGGAGAAAGGGAAACCTCAAGCATCCTGTTTCCACTAACGGGACAGGGAAACTAGTCAAGGTACTACCCAAGAGTCTATTGCATAATGGCTGCGAAGAATGTGGCGAAGAAGGCCCCGACGCTACTGTTTGCGAGTATCATGCTGATAAGGATCCTCTTCTGACATCCAGCCAGGCTCGGTTTGTAAGCGTCTTCAACAAATGTTTCGCAAATGGAATTCTCATTGGAGAGATGGTAGACACGCTGCTGGAAGCCACGCAGGAGTACCGTAAGGTGCATGGGATGAAAGGGTCCAAGAAGCGGGTCATAGACGTTGATCAGTATAGAGAAGCTAAAGAGCGGTCCACTCCTTCAGCTGGTTCGTTTCGGCGCAGGCTTGCGCCTTTGAATCCGTTCAAGCGTCTCAAGCGGATTTCCTAGGCAGGGGGTTGGCACCTGTGGTTCTTTTTATTCGCTATTGCAACGATGTACGATATACGACTTGACACATAATGTAATGTAATTCAAATAGCTATATGTAGGGTTGTAATAAATATAATGGGGTCTTCAATAGTCGTCGTAGACATCGTCAAATTCCGAATCTGACAGCTGTCTGAGTTTTTTGTACGTTTCGGCCAGCATTTTTTTCGGAACAGAAGAATTCTTCCTCACTTGTTCAATCTCGTCAGCAGTAAAACAAGGGGGAAATCCTCGTTTTCTGTTACGTTTCTTCAACAAATCTTTGACTGGTTTTTGGTCTGTGTCCGACAGTACCAAGCCGTCGTCCTCGTCATCATCATCTTCTTCTTCATTAATTTCGATTTCGTTCAGGTGGGCTCCTTTTTGTTTCTTTTCCTGCACCTGTTTGAATTTTTCCGCCAAAAACTTTTTCCGAACCTCGATATTGATGGGTCCATGTAAAGGTCGAATGATAGTCATATCGTTTTCGAGCAGCTCGTAGTCGTGAGATTCCGTCCAGATGCCTGGAATCGATGTTCCTGTGTCTCCGTAGCATTTCAGAAACGCCAGGGCAGGTTCCGACAGTCCTGAGGATCTGTAGAAGGCTTCCTGGATGAGTTTTGTAGGCAAGTAGTCTGTGAGCTTGGCAATCACCGCGGCTCCCGATTTGCCCTTTTTGATGATCTTTTCAATCGCCAGCCAGCCTGCAGAGTCGACGTTTCGTTTCTTGACAAACCGGTAATTTCTCTCTCCTGACGCGTAGTACTCCGGGAACGCCTTTGCCAGCCAGTCCTCGTACAAGTCCTCGTAGACGTCGAAAAAGGCCTCGGCCTCGCGAGCTTTCATGTGGAATTGCGGATCGAATCTGTTTTTGGCAAACTTCTCCAGATACTGAGTCGACATGTGGGGATAGGTTTGGTCCAGATAGATGATGACGTCGTCAATATCGTCATCGAGTTGTCGAGAGGTGGCGGCTTCACCGGGAAGCAGCGAGTACCATCGAATGAGATCAAATTCCATGCCCCGCAGAATGGGGAACTGGTTGATCTCTTCTGGAGGCAGGGGCTTCTCCATGGGTCCCTCGGGGTACCATAGGGGGTATTTTTTCGCGATTATGGCGAGTTTCGAATCGAGAAATTTCTGGGTTCGATGCAATGCCTGTAGACGAAGGGGCTGGCGTCTGGATCGCGCCATACTCTCTCGCTGATCGATCCATGCAGACCACTCTTCAATGCTACGGTGCGGCATGACACTGTTGACAATGCTGCCTGCTGCGGCTCCATATTTGTAGTACCACAGCAGATCTTCCTCCTCGGGGATGAGTTGCGGTTTATCCCGCGTCTCCTGCTCCGCATCGGACAGGAGATTCAGGTCCATGATGTGTGGAGAGAAGAAAGGACCTGTTGGCGGTGAACTTTATCAAAGGGGTGAATTTTGGCAGAGGTGGATTGGAGGGTGTACGTAGAATTGTATGTAGATGAGGTGAAGGGAAAATAAGAGTGGCAGGGAGATAGAGAGAATGATGCGAGTAGAATGGTATGATTTTTATAACGACAAGTTGTATTTTGGTCATTTTTGATAGGCCCCTGTATACTGTTGTTTAGTGAAGTAATTGAAGCCAAAACGTTAACCCCTGTACTTCGGATTTAGTGGAGAAGAGGGAAGGCAACTGGAACACTCAAGACCAGGATACATGATACAAAAACGTCACGGCACTGTACTGTACTGACTTACATCTATATAGCTTTTTTCTGTTTACAATTCATTAATTCATTCAAAGAGTTAGATTGTGTCTTGTCCGTCGATACACGGTTAGATCTTCTGGGCGTAGAAGTTGATGTCTCGAAGAGCGTAGCACTTTTTAGTGGAGGGGTCACTATCGGCGTAAATGGCCGAAGAAGGAAGAGAAGTGCAGTAGTAAAACTTGGTGTATCCAGCGATCTCAACCAGACCGTCGTCGGCAATAGTGATGGTGGATCCTCCGGTTGAAGAGACACCGACCTGACGGCTCCAGCCCTGGTAGGCCAGCAACTGGCCATCAACGGAGAACTGATCGTCAGTCACCTGGGTGATGACAACAGTCTCTCCGTCGGTGATGGTCAGGGCCTGGCCGTTGAATCCGACGGGGTACAGATCAGGGTAGCTGGCGGTGGTCTTTCGGTACTGGAGCTTGTACTTGTCTCCGACAGCGGCGGCAGCAGCAGTAGCCAGGGTGATGACAGAGAGGAGTTTCATAGTGGATGGGTGTTGTTTGATGATACAGACGGACGTTCCTACAAGCTGATATTTATATTGAGAATCACATGGAGAGAAGCATGTGTGTGAAGCCTCAGTAATATTTAGTCAAGGTGAGTCAGGTCGAGGTGCCAGATCTCGGTACCACCTCCCGGAACGTTATGGTTTGACTTATCTGATGGAGGGGAGAGAACAGTTGTACGATACTGTAGCTACCATAAGAAGCTAGCCGTGAGTTGCATAGTTGTAAAGAGATGGAAACAGGCAAAAATGGTGCATTCGTTTTAGTCATGTTTTTTTTTCTTCCCCATCGTTTTTCCACTCCTCCTCCACTGACTTAACCGCGCTACATGGTTAGTGCGCCCACCAAGGGCCCACCCGACGACGCATACGCCAAGCCGATTAGGCCAACTGCGCTACGACTGTGACGTCGGGAGAACCGCCCAGAAATTCAGCATGGGATAGGGGACGTGTTTCGATTCTATACTGGTTTTATCTTACCGGTGACATTCAGTACATCAGTTACAGCACACTCGAGGTATTTCTACGGCCCAAGTTATGATTACAATACAATGATATTGTCTCTTTCAATAGCCTACGTTACTGTAGCATGATACATTGTGCCTGACGCTAAATCCTTTACAGCTTCTGGAACATGGCAGAGAGAGATGAAAGACATGGCAGAGATGAAAGACATGGCAGAGATGAAAGACATGGCAGAGATGAAAGACAATGCTCGGGACGGAAACAAAAAGGGCTGTGCACGGCGGACTATTGCGGATCGGACGAATCGTGCATTCCTCAACAGTCCAATGTATTATATATCGCCCTTGTGTTCGTTCACTTGTAAGATCAATCAACAAAGGGTCCCTGCACTAAAATCCGATCCAACCTTGTACGAGTATTGTACTCGGTGCTTGTTCGGTGTGGTTATTTGCGCATTCAGAGGCTTGGAGAAATGAACGTCAATACTGTACAGTCAATTGTTGGTCATCACACGTGTACACGACCTAAGCTACCTACTAATCGTCAATAAAACTCATGTATTTCTAATAACCACCCACGGTTGGGCTTTTCCATCCTCTTTTGGGTCCTTTTTTTCGGGTCTCATCTTAGACCTTTTGAGGAACATGGACAGTCTCCTCTTGAACATGCTCCGACTCGTCACTACTACTGCTCAAAGTCGAGTCGACCTCAACAGTGGTCTTCTTGGCAGTTCCAACACCAGCAATGCCCCGCTCCTGGTTTTCGCCAAGCCAGGGCTTGTTGTGCTCATGCTGAACGGTTCCAGGCAGAATGAAGTAGACCACCTGGCCGATGATAATGAAGACAAAACCAACGGGATACAGCCAAAAGACAGTGTATCCAAACACCTTGATGCCG
Organism: Yarrowia hollandica; assembly: GCA_900519065.1. Lineage (NCBI taxonomy): Eukaryota > Fungi > Ascomycota > Dipodascomycetes > Dipodascales > Yarrowia > Yarrowia hollandica. The sequence goes on along the minus strand of ULGV01000007.1, from coordinate 663,682 downwards.
ATAAGCAGACCCCAGAAGTTGTTGGTCAGAATACCAATGTTGTAGAAGGCTGCCGAGGACATTCGGAACAAGATGGGAGCCGTGGTGTAGATGACAAACATGACAAGAGTGAAACCGGCAAACCAGCCGCCCATTTCGCCAGACCACTGGGCCTCTCGCATGTCTTTTCGGTCAAAGATGGCACACTGAACACCGTTGATGAACATGGCCCAGAATCCCAGCTGTCCCACAACCTCATAAAGAGGTCGCTCAGACACCAGAAACTCCTCAAAGGTGTTGGAAATACCGTAGCACGAGGCGCCAATAATGACGAAAATGTCGCCCTTGACCATATCCTTGGCCTCGTAGTCTTTATCAGTAAGAACGTCAGAAACAACCACCAAAACAAGACCAGCAATGCACACAAAGATACCCACGAGCTGGGCCCATCGGTACCGCACCTTGAGGAAGAAAAAGGACAAAATGCACACCATGACCACCGCCCAGCAGTTGAGCAGCTGCGCAGACAGCAGATTCGTGTATGCAAAGGCCTTGACGATAAAGTAGTTGCCCTGGACGTCAGCAAAGGCCAGAATGAAGAATCTCCAACCGTCCCGGATCACCAGCTTGAACCACTTGTTCCAGCCGTATCTGTAGATGGTGTAGGGGGTGAAGACGACGTTAAGCAGACAGTAGTTGACAAAGGACTGGAATGCCGGAACCGACACTCCTCCGTTGGCCAGCTTGGACGAAAAGGTATTTGTGGCCACCAGACACAGAGCCAGAATCTGGCCGTGCACGAAAATGATCCAAAAGTGCTTTTCCCACAAGAAATCAAACAGATGGTTTCGTTTCTTGGTTTCTCCAGACTCGGGATCCGACACAGCTCCTTCATCTCCTGCTTCCGTGGGCTGTGTATTGGTTGGAGAAATCACCGAGCCGACTTCTCGCACGTTCTGGCCAACATAGTCGTTGTTTTCGTCGTCTGTCTGGCCCAGGTACGAAGGAGGAGCAGACGAGGAGTTGTGCACGGAGATTGCAGACGACTTTACAGAAACCGCAGATTCATGCTGAATTCCGCCCAAAACGTCCAACACAGAACCGTGTTGGGGCTGTTTGAGCACAGACTCGTCTTCGACGACGATTTCCGTCTCGGGCTCCTCTCTAACGTGAATGTTGTCCTTGGACATGTTGCTGGCAGCTGGTGGTCGGGGTGGTTATTAGTAAGCGGAATAGAAAGAAAATGGGCGCGATTTCGGCGGTACAAGAGTTCTAGTATGCAAAACACGAAAGTAGAACACTTGAAAGGTCAATCGTGTTTGTTGTAGGCGTACCGGAAGGTCGGTGGTGGAGTGTTGAAGAGGAACGGGAAAAAAAATCATGAAAAAAGATTAGCTTCAATTAATTAAAGTGTGCGTCTGTTTCCAAAGGCTGTTCCGAGGGAGAAGGCGAAAGGTAATAAAGCAAAGTCCCAACTCCATTTCCATGCGCTATCCATGCCCCATCATATGAGGGCGATGTGGATTGGTTGGGGTAGTAGAGAGCACGTTTCTGTGCTGTTTGGAGATGAAAACGAGAAAAATGAGAGAAACGAGAGAAATGGAGTGGAAACCGCCCAAAACCATCCCAAAACCACCGTCTTCCCACATGTCAAACTCTGCTATTGACATTGGTGGAAAAGAAGAGACTTTCTAGGTTGAGTGGGAAAATGAGGGTTTGAATATGGTGGAAGAAAATGAGCGGTTTGAATATGGTGGAAGACCAAAGTGGTGGAAAATGTCACGTGATTAAACGAGCTGGTACGAGATCAAAGGCACAATCATTTTCTCTATATGTTCAACTATCGATCTTCTCGCAGCGTTCTCGTATGGCTAAAGAAGCCATCCATCTAAAGACAATCTAAGGAGTGGAGAAAATGGTAAAATTTCCCTAGAATAAAAAAAATAAAAAATGGGTAGCCTCATTACGGTATAACAATAAAACGGTTTTGAATCTTCTGCACTACGTACGATACTGTACCGACACTAGTGCTCTGTAAGACATCTCGCGTAGATGTTAGCTCTGAGATGCAAAAAGTTGATGTTACGAATACGGTAATATACTTACAGTGTACCCCGTTCGTTCTTGTAGTGGCACCACTAACCAGCCTCAAATAGGCAGTTGTACTGTTGTGTTGAATCAAAGAGAATTGTCTGTGGAGGAGGGCTGTTAGACCTATGGTTATTGTTACTTTGACCTCTACCAAACCAATACTTCACCAATGGCCATGGAAACGTGACAAAAAGGTGTACGAGTACCTGTTCAATCAACAGCTTCAACCACCTGGTACCTCAAGTAAAATCCTTTTCAATATATTACCCTCTTCGTTTGACTTATACGTGGGTCTATGACCCAACTGTTCGCTCCAGAAAAATATAGAAGTTTGCTAAGACATAGGTTGTTCATAACACAAGTCGACATCGCTCATAAGACAAGTTTGCTGCGCTCACTTGGGCTCACTTGCTTATTCGCTCACCTTGGCCTTCTTGGCCTCCTTCTCCTTGATCTCCTCCTGTCGAATCACCTTGTTGTCGATCAATCGCAACAGGTTTCGAAGCAGCATGGAAATGGTCACCTTGCCAATGGAAGGAACGTACAAAGCAGCTCGCTCCTTGACCGAGGGATCAAAGTTCTTTTCCGACGAAAAGTTGATGCAAACGGCGCCGTACCGCACCCACTCGGTGGGGAACTTGTAGCTAGCCGAGGGAACGCCGGTGATGACAACGTCCGACACAGCAGCACACTGTTGAATGCCCATGTCGGTCACGTCCTCGACATTGTGGCGCTTAAGAGACAGACCCTCGCCTCGGGTGAACTTTTGGATGCCGGTAATGTCGCACGAGTAGACAATGGCTCCGTCGTTGGCCAGCAGAGCTGCCAGAGGACGTCCGACAATCTCGGATCGGTTAACCACAGTCACAGTCTTTCCGTACAGACGGTTGCCGTAAGGAAGCACGGTGTTGTACACGCCCAGGTGCTCGAGAATCTTGACAATGGCCAGAGGGGTGCAGGGCAAGATGGACTTTTGTCGGTCTTCGGGAGCGTCCAGAAACCGCACATTGTGGTACAGGTTCTTGATGAAAATGTGAGACAGACCCTCCACGTCCTTGTCGGGCGACATGAGCTGCTGGATGTACGAGTCCTGTCCCGGGCCAAAAACAGGGAAGTAGACCATCATACCGTCAACGGTATCGTCAGTGTTGGCAGCCACAATGGCCTCCTCCAGATCCTCCTTGTCCAGCACCCGCAAGTCGTACTCGAACCCCAGACCTTCGGAGGTCTTGCCGGTCCAGTCGGCATACATTTTGGCGGCCGGATCGCTGTTGGCCAGGAAGCCCACCAGCTTGGGCTTTCGTCCCAGCTTGGACACGCCCTTCTCAACCTCCTCGGTGAAGGGCTTGGCGATGGTGGACGCCAGAATGGTCTTGCAGGGAAGGGACATTGTTGAGATTGCGGGTTGTCGACAGACGGTGTTGTTGTTGAAACAGAGGAACTCGTGAGTTGGAAAGAAGAGAAAGAGAAAAAAGACGGTGAGTTTTCGGGTCGCTGAAAGGGCGTTATGCACTATATCCGCATACTCCCACAGCTCCCAGGAAATTTATATTTTAAGCTCATGTTTTCATGCGTTTTTATGCACCGCTCAGACCCGGGTCCAGGCTATTGGCGGGACAGAGTGAGAGGCAACAAGACACGAAAAAGAGACAGATGTATAAAATGTAATCAGTGCCAACAGTAAGAAGTGCAGTATCGCTTTGTGTAACATGTGCCGCACCGTACCAGTACGAATACATACCAATAGACACTAGTCAGTAATTACCGGTACTATCTTATCCGCTAAAGCCTCTAATATGGGGTATTCGACATATGAAATGTAACAAGCTAACTAATCACAGTAGCACCGTTTGGAATCACTTTAATGGGTGACAAGAAAAGTTCATTAAAACACTCCTCCCCTTTGACACCGCAACAGTCCCACTTCAGTGTCTGCAAGTTCCTCAGCCTGGATTTTTCCGTGTCAAGAGTCTATTCTTTTACAAGGGTCTGAGTAGTTTATCCGTGAAGGAGGAGGTGTGAGTGGGTCAAAAGTGTGAACTGAAGGAGTAGGCAGTATCGTACTGTAGCTACAGTACAGTACGAATACATCCACACACCCTAAAGATGAGTACGATAGCATACTGGTAGTTACCAGGAAGAACACAAATTTTCAGTAGCTATATGGCCGTACAGATTATGAGCTGTACAAATACGCACATACACACAGGTTATGAGTACTTGGTTGGACACAGATTATGAGTAAAATGTATTTCTTCAAAAGCTGCTGAATTACACTGCTCAACCTGCCCATCTTCTCAAACACCCTTATTTCCGCCTGCCTCCTTCCCCTCCTCTATTCTTCCCTCTTTCAGCCCTGCGCCCTTATCCAAACTCTATATTGGACATGCTCACCTCAACACGACAGCAATACATGGAAACAAAACATACCACCACCACACACCACCCCAGCGTATCTGCCGACGATAAACGACACGCCGAGGGAAACTAGATTAGTCACTAACGGCGCCTTTGACTTTTTCGACAAATTCTCACTCAGCAACTCAGAGGACTTTTCAGCAAAACCGGTCATCATGCCTAAACAGGTGAGTAGGAGGAGAGGGCGAGATCGAGTCCGAATTTCAAAGGAACGAGGAAGATAAAAGGAGAAGAAGACAAGGTACTCGCGACACTCATCATGTCACGGTGATCTTTTGAACCGACTTTTCCACAAGCAGAGATTCGAAATCTCGATTCAGCTCAACAGAGATGAAGACACCTAGGCTATAATGTCGCTTTATAGTCACAGAGTGCGCTGGATGTTGTCCGCTTGTGACTTACGGCCACTTGATATCGTGCTAACTCAGGAAATGGTCCAGCTGGACGGCTCGGAATACATGTTTGGGGAACACGGAGGACGAGGAACCCCAGCGCCCACCTTTTTCAAACGCCTGACCAGCTACGGATCCAAAACGCACAAACACGACGACGTCAAGGTCGTGGGAGCATCATACTCGCATGCCGACAATATGAAAAAGAACAAGAAAAAACACAGCAGCAGCAGTAAAGACAAGGAGGAAGATCCCGCACGACGGAGCGGGTCTTACACAGATCTCGACGACGACTGGGACGCCAACGTGGATAACGGTCTGCGAAACACCCAGGCTGTCAAGTACGTGGAAAACAAAGTCGAGGGAGCAGAACGCCCAGAGTTGGTAAAACGGTCCAGTAAAGACGTGTATCCTTCGATTCGACAGATTTCCGCAAGCAACATCAAATCGCAGGTCTTTGGCATTCTACATGACCCTTCCAACTCTCTCAACGCCGTTCGAGGCGAATCTGATCTATCGGTCAACTCCACTCTCAGTAAAAGCGGTATTCCCTCAGATTCCATCAAACTCGGCAAGTTCAAAACGGTGCTGGCTGCTCCAAACGTGGACATTAGCGAGCTGAAAAAACTGGCGTGGAGTGGAATTCCGCTCGAACTGCGGCCGTTGTCGTGGCAACTGCTTCTGGGATACCTGCCCACCAACTCGGACCGTCGAGTCGACACCCTGGCTCGAAAACGACAGGAGTACAAGGACGGTGTGGAACACGTGTTCGAAAAAGTCGCCCTCGACCAGGCCATGTGGCATCAGATTGAGATCGACGTGCCCCGAACAAACCCTCACTTGAAGTTGTACGGGTTCCCTGCCACCCAGAGATCGCTGGAACGGATTCTGTACCTGTGGGCCGTCCGTCACCCCGCGAGTGGATACGTCCAGGGCATCAACGATCTGGTGACGCCGTTTTTCCAAACTTTTCTGTCTGCATACATTGACGAGGACGTCGAGTCGTGTGACCCGGCCCAGCTACCTCGAGAGGTGATGGATGTCGTGGAGGCCGACTCCTTCTGGTGCTTGTCCAAACTGCTGGAAGGTATCCAGGACAACTACGTGCATGCCCAGCCGGGTATTCAACGGCAGGTGGCCGGGCTTCGAGACCTAACGTCGCGAATCGACGCCAAGCTGGCTAAACACCTCGAGTCGGAGCAGGTGGAGTTCATGCAGTTTTCCTTCCGGTGGATGAACTGTTTGCTGATGCGAGAGCTGTCGGTGAAGAACACAATCCGAATGTGGGACACATACATGGCTGAGGGCCCTAACGGATTCTCCGAGTTCCATGTCTACGTATGTGCAACATTTCTGGTACGATGGTCCGCTAAACTGATACACATGGAGTTCCAGGACATTATGATCTTCCTCCAGAGCTTACCTACCAAGGACTGGGGTGAGGGAGAAATCGAGCTGCTGTTGAGTGAGGCCTTCATGTGGCAGAGTTTGTTTAAAGACGCCTCGGCGCATTTGCGATGATGCAACATAAATATACAAGTAATTAATGAATAATGACGACCTGGCTGATTGGAAGTTTTTGATATGATCGTGATCGAGATATATACAAAGCTTAAACGAATTAAGGTTTTATTGACATCACCCATTTTGGTCCTTCAAAAAAAGGAGTTTCACAGGTTGGAATGGAGCCATTTTTTGACAGCGACTCATTACACATATTAGTAGGCTACATTTCAAGTTTTACAAGTTTTGAACAATTATTGAGCACGTTGTATGTCTCTACAGTTGGACATAAATTACTTAGGTCCCTTTACAAACCTTAATATACACTTGGCCAATTTCTTAAGCCTACATTCGAATAGCTCAATGAGATGGAATAAATATCTATACGGAAGAATGGATCCAGGCAATGGAAACCAACACGTCGACCTTGTCGTTGGTCCACTTGTAGTTCCAAACGCCGTCCTTTTCCGTGTTCCAGAACCCTCCAGTGCTGGACTTGATGCCCGGTCTGTGATCCGTCACCTCCACCAGAGTGCTGTGAACCAGAAACTTGTATCCCTTGGAGTCGTTCTTGAGCCCGTCGATGATTTTGGCGATGATCTGGTTGTTCCATTTGGACGTGTCCGTGTGGCTGTATGATTCTGAAGACACTACAGAAGATGCAGCAGAGTCGATAATCTCAGAGAGTCGAGATTGGGACAGGGGCTGTGTTAGTCACGTAGAGCGCTAAGAACGGCGCTGTTTGTACTCACCATGTTGCCGTGCAATTCTTCATGGTTGTTGGTTTTGCTCATGGTGACGTGTTGAGAGTTATGCAGTGTGATGTGAGTGTGATGGGAGGCATTTTGGGTTATCGCGAGAAGGGGGTTGAAAAATGAGGCACGTGTAGAAAAACATTTTGTATGGGAGAAAAGTGAGAAAATGATGGTTTTGGTGTAATTGAGGGTCGTTGAATACGGTGGTATTGTTGGGGTTTCAATTGCACCCTTTGATACCATTTTTTGAATGGTGTTGTTTACTCTCTCTTGCTAACAAATGTAGTTGTAAATCTCCTTGAAAGATGAATAAGGCTAACTACATCTCTCTGAAACCTCCTTAATGCCCAACTTCAAAACCAACCAATCTATTATTTACTCAATCCAACACTACTGTACATACATACACTCTTCCCGATGCGTTATTCACTCACAACCACCTCCATCAGCTTACCGCAATCATAACTGTCTCCAGTGGCGGTATCCACAATCTTGACTCCCTCGAGCGAGAAAATACCCACCGACAGCGCAACCATGGTAATATCTGTCTCGTAACACTCGTGGGGAGAAAGAGGACCCAGTTTAATATCGTTAGCCAGTGCCAGAATACCTGTAGGCTCCAGAGACCCAGCGTTATGAGCAGCCTTCAATGCCTGCCTATTCACCACGGGAATGATATCTCCTGCCAGAACATTGGTATCAATGTATCGTTCCTTTGGTTGCACGTACATAGCCATTCGACGCACGGATCCCGACTTGTTGACGACGAAAACACGCCATTTGAACGACTCGCCAACCTTGACGGAAGACGTGCCAGAGAAGGAAATAACCATGCCTGCCAACGACCGATTCGTCCGAGGCACATTGACGGTTATGGAAGATGTGTTTCCCTTGAGGTAGGGCTGTGAGACCAGAGACGGGGGTAGGTTCTTGCTGCCGTTGTTTACACTGGCCGAGTTGCTTCTCAGCAGAGATGCTCCTGGAGGAGAAGCTATGCTGAAATCGACCTGGGTGTTCCAGGACGTTGTGACACGCGGGTTGGCCTTTGCTTCTTTTTCAATAACCGCCTCGGAATCCAGACAGATTGAGATGGGCCGTTTTCCCGAGTGCTGCATGCCGCTTTTCGTCATGTTTTCTGAATCGGTCAGTTTGTAGGCCATGACAAAGGAGTCGCCTGGAGCAAACTTGAGAGGCAGTTCAACCTTTCCGAAAGATGCACAATCGCACGAAGGTAGCGACACGGAAATGTTGTGAATCCAGGTCTCCAACTCTCCGTTGCATTCCAGCTCCAGAGACACAATCAGCGCATTGTCGACTCCTGCAGACTTGGTGGTTCTCAATCGGAGATTGATGCAGGGAATGATTGAGATTTCCACCATGGCGTACAGATTGAGCAGGTCGTGGGACTGCAAGGCCTCGATAGACAGTCCTCTGGCGTGTCCATGACGAGGCAATGAAGGGTTCGAGGACTTCATGGGAGGCGATTTGGCCGCATTTGTAGGCTCATCTCCAACCATTCTCGAATGCGGAATATTAATACCATCTTTAAGCGTCTCAAAGATGTTTTGTTCCACAGCGTACCCGAACGGCTTTAGAATCTCCGAGCTGGCATCCTTGACACTTGTAGTCGAGGCGTTTGTCTCCTTTGGAGCCTCTGCTTCAGGCACCAGGGTACTGTTAATTGTGAGTTTGATCTTGGCCTGTTGCAGTCTGCTTCGAGGATGCTCCAGCAATGCACTGGATTTCCACACACAGCAGTAGTGGTCTTCTTTGTCTTCTCCCAGAAACACAATGTCGTCGGCCTTGACGATTCCCGAGTACAGCAGGAACGAGCGTGCTCGGGGTTCCGGTTTCGTCTCGTTTCCAGTCACATGGGTCTCTACCTCTAGAGACAAGTGTTCCACTGCCTCCTTGAATGCTTCAAACGATTGAGGTCCCGTAGGCGCCAGCAGTGGCGGTGATCCCGTGGGAACATCCAAGTGGGTCTGTCTTGGAACCTCAGAAGTCTCGGAAGCACGAGGGCTTCGCACCATGACGTAGATGGGCATGTTTTCATCGTAAAAGGCAATGGATCGTTTTCTGCACGTTCTCAGCTTCTCCACTATATCATCGCCGGAAATGTCGTGTGTCGGCACGTGTACCGTTGCCGCGGCCGTGTTGAGCGCATTCGACAGGTTTTCTCGCGACATGGTCCGAAAAAGGGAGTCGCGTGTTTTTGAGCCGTGGATCAATGTGAACACGATGCTGCTGCATGTTGGGAATAGTGTTTTGAGGGGGTAAGAGGGGGGAGAGTAGGAGTTGATTTATTGATGAGGAGAAGTGTTAGAGAGATGAAAGAGGTGGTTATGTGTTTATTGAGGCGGTGTTTGTGTTTGTGTGAATTTTCCAACCGATTAGATGACTACCACTCAACTAATCAATGAGGTTGCTTTGTAGTTGGTGACATTTCAAAGTTCGTGTATTTAGTTGGCTGAGGTGGGTCTAAGTCTGACAGCAATAGTTAGACTTTATTGGAAAAGTAAAAAAGTGAGAAAAAAAAGTGGAATTGTATAATGATGCATTATGAACGGACCATTGTAGGGATTATACGATACTGGTTAAAAGGAGTATATCCCACCTCCAGAGACCCCCGCCCAATACCCTCTATTCCACCCGTTTACCAGCCAACTCATACACACTGCCTCGTTACTCATCTCCGTCACGCTTGCATGTGTCCTGCAAAAGTCAATTACACCTCGATTCCACACGATTCCACAATCTTCCAGAGGATGATCTCTGGAGATATATATAGGGAAGCGGGCCCAGTTTTTTTCTACCCCGCTTTACAACTCATTCACAACACACACAACCCCAATTAGCCTTTGCATCCCCGGCTAATAATATACACCCCCCTCCTTCAGTTACAACTTCCACCGCTAGTTCAGGGTAACTCTAGAAGGTTCCATTGCTCACACGAACGTCAAAAACGCACTCTTGCAAAACCCACTCTACTTCTCTTCACACCACACACCACTACACACAACTAAACATGTCTGACGATTGGGAATCCAAAACTGTTATCGGCTCTCGAGCCCGAGTTGGCGGAGGCGGCCCCCGAGCCACTGTCGCCAAGTCCCAGTCAGAAATCAACGCTGCCATGCGATCCGGAAACGTGCTTTCCACCGACAAGAAGTACGCCTCTGCCAACTCCAAGGACGGCGGAGACGGCCAGCGGCTGACCAAGATTGACCGATCCGACGATATCATTGCCCCTCCCAAGGTTGAGGCCTCTGTTGGTAAGGCCATCATCAAGGGCCGATCCGACAAGGGTCTGACCCAGAAGGAGCTTGCCGTCAAGATCAACGAGAAGCCCCAGGTTGTCAACGACTACGAGTCTGGCCGAGCCCAGCCCAACCAGCAGGTTCTCGGTAAGATGGAGCGAGCTCTTGGAATCAAGCTGAGAGGTAAGGACATTGGTCTTCCTCTTGGTCCCAAGGGAAAGAAATAAGGAATATTAGTATTTATGCATCATGGCCACGAGTACGAGTCCCCGTAGGGCACGAGTACCGCAGAGTAGAACATTGTATCGAACGTAGTGTGCTAAGCGTCTTTGGATGTCCACATGGTATCCAAACAGCTAATTTGTAGTCGTTTTGACGTCGTTTTGCTGCCGTTTATTCTGTAACCTCAGCTGATCCTAAACTAGATCAAGGCATCAACGGGGTGAAACTTCAAGGGACGTTTGCAAGGGAGGGTTTGTATCGTTTTCAAGCTGAATCACTAAGGACGATGCCGTAACGTCAAACATCCCAATTTATAACCAAACGAGATGTCAATATTCCATCTCAACTCAGATCAGGTGTCACTGTTGCTCTTGAATTGAGTGTCGTATTTCCCGCTTTACTCGTACAGTATGTAGAGCTGTATAACCAAAAAAGTGGCACCCCCTCGGAGCTCAAAATAATGAGGCGCCAATTGTCACTACAATCTCACACTCGCCAATTCTCCCTATCCACTAGAAAACCTCACCCACTGGTTACACAAACGCCCTCCAAGGTTCCGATAACAAAGTCTGATACGCCGATATGAGTTTGCCACCCCCGTTGTTCTTGGCAGGTTGGAGTATGCTCGAGGAAGGGAGTCGTCGTTGTGAAAGTTTCAAGAGCCGGGTCATCCGGGGGGGGGGGGG
>ULGV01000007.1:627492-652183 GCA_900519065.1 Yarrowia hollandica | reverse complement strand
GGGGGGGGGGGGGGATGCATGACGTGTTGAGTATTAGATTTTGCGTGTGTTTCGAAAGGCGGGATGCTGGATTTACTGGTACAAGTAGTTGGGTGTCGTTGCAATCAGTCTGCCCCGTGATTCCAAACTAAGCAAGTTTATGAGATTGCTCTGAGGTGGAGGTGGGTGCAGCGCATGCTTTGCCACCGGTTTGACTTTCATATCCCCTTGAAGATGATCATGCGCGGCTTGTAAGCATATCATATTCAGTGGAGGAAAGGAAGGAAGCCCCAGGAAGCGGCTCAAGACAGATGACATCCCAAGTGTAGCCACATTGGATCTATACCACCAATAACCTGTTTCACCAGTACTAACATCCAGATCTAATGTAACGTAACACTACAAGTGTTCGGCTGTTGTGGTGGTGCTACTCCTGTTGCACACTCTGGCGATGCCCGATGGATGGCTGTTTTGTTTTTTTTTCTACGTTTTTTTTCCGCTTCTTTTATTTTTTTTCCCCTTTTTTTAGTGCAGTCTTTGTATTGTCTAATCTCCCTGAACGCCGTCTTCAACCTCTTCTTTTCCTGCAGTGATGACCAACAAAGTGACACCGAAAAGAAAAGAGACGCGTTAAATTTAGATTGGGCAAGATAAGCGAGTGATGAGGATACGCTGTATTTCTAATCCAAGCAGTATTTCTCAGCCGGCGTATAGAAGACTCTCTCCAACCCGCTCCTTTTGGGAAACGTTTGCGCTCCTCTGCATTAGTCTGACAACGGCGTGCCGTTCGCTGACGTGACTGATTGTTGTGTCTTTTTCTTCGTTTTTTTCTTCTTTGCATTTGGCTCTTTTTTATTTATTTTCTTGTCGTCCTCCGCCTCTGCCTTGCCTCTTCTGCGGCTCCTCGTATTTACCTTATTTTGCCGTTTTGGACTAGGTTGAAGAGCTGTAAATAACCACCAAAAAGGTGCCCTCCAAATGCAAACATGACTAAGAGCAAGTCGCACAAAGATGATCTCAGCCGCTTGGAATACGTGTCTTGAAACACGTTTCCAAACCTCTTAGCTCTGTCCCCAGAGCCGTCTCCTGAGCATGCGGCTACACCTGCCAAGCTCACTGGGGTGGAGATGCATTAGGAGCAATGTGGGGATGGTCCATAATTGTTGTCTTAAAACAGGCAACTATAGCGAGTCTACATGAGTGGTGGGATGAGTGCAGTGAGAAATGGTGGTTGGCCATTGGCTCATTTCACACAACCACACACTTTTACACACCTCGATCGATATCTACAGTTTCATCTCCACCTAAGGCTTATTTTTTTCAGCCCGTTTTGAATTCAAACATGCATAAAAACTAGGCTCGGAAAATCAACTTAGGTTCCGAAGATGCCGTGGTTGCAAGAGTATATCTAACGTCACTCTGGTCGCGTTTCTTGAGACCAGATTTCCACACCACACGCACAACTAATGGGGCTTTTCAAGAAAAAGATACAGCCCGACACTGCGGACGCGGAAAAAAATCAAACCGTGATCCGCACGGAGTCAAGCTCTAACTCGGAAAAGAGCAAAACCAACATCACCAAGGACGATGCGGAGGAGAGTGAGGAGGAACAGTATGCTGGACTGGACGAGACCAAGAAGGACATTCTCAAGCGACAGACACAGACGCCCGACACTCTCGTCACCTTCATGACCCTGTTTCGATACGCGGACAAGTTTGATTTTTGTCTCATCATTCTGGGTCTGGTCATGGCTGCCGCTGCCGGAGTGTGTTTGCCTCTGTTCACCATCATTTTCGGCTCCATGACTAATGAGTTCACCAACTTTTTCGTCTACGGCGCGTCCAAGGAGCACTTTCAGAGCAGAGTCAACCACTTTGCCCTGTACTTTGTCTACCTGGCCATTGCCACCTTTGGAACCACAGCTATCAAGACATACATTACCGTCGAGCGAGGAGAACGGCTGACAGCCCGAATCCGAGCGAACTACCTCAAGGCCATTCTGCGACAAAACATCGGCTATTTCGACAAACTGGGAGCCGGAGAGGTGACCAACCGAATCACCTCAGATACGAATCTGATCCAGGAGGGTATTTCTGAGAAATTGGGTCTCATTGTTTCCGCCATTGCTTCGTTCATTACTGCCCTGGTTATTGGCTTCATCAAACAGGCAAAGCTGACCGGTATCATGTTGTCTACTGTTTTTGCTCTGGCTCTGTCCATGGGTATCTGTTCCACCTTTCTGGTCAAGTACACCAAACTGGCCCTGGAAGACGACTCTGCGTGCTCGAGTATCGCCGAGGAGGCCTTTTCGTCCATTCGAAACATTGTGGCCTTTGGCTCGCAGTCTCGAATGGTCCAAAAGTACAACGTTCCTCTGGCCTCTTCTCTGCACAACTATCTGCGAAAGAACATTTCTCTGGCCGTCATGGTCGGCTGTCTGTGGTCGCTCATTTACATCAAGTACGCGCTTGCTTTGTGGGAAGGATCTCGACTGGTTGCTTGGGGAGAGACTGAGGTCGGTAACGTGACTACGGTGCTCATGGCTCTTATGATCGGTGCCTTTGAGCTTGGAGGAGTTGCTCCCAACCTGGAGTCTGTCGGAGTGGCCATTGCCTCTGGAAAGAAGATTTTCGGCACCATTGATCGAGTTCCTGAGATTGATTCTCAGGCCGAGGGTGAGAAAATTGCCGATATCAAGGGCCACATTGTGTTTGACAATGTCGATTTCCGATACCCCTCTCGTCCCAAGGTTCAGATTCTCGAGGATTTTAACCTAGAGGTGCTGCCTGGTCAGACGGTGGCTCTTGTTGGAGCTTCCGGATCCGGAAAGTCGACTCTGATTGGTCTTTTGGAGCGGTTTTACCAGCCCTTGAGTGGAATGATTACCATTGACGGCCACAATTTGTTGAATCTTGATGTCAAGTGGCTACGACAGCACATTTCTCTTGTTTCCCAGGAACCTACTCTTTTCAACTGTACCATTTACGAGAACATTACTTATGGTCTGATTGGTACCGAGTGGGAACATGCTGATGATGAGAAGAAGATGGAGCTGGTGGAGCATGCATGCAGACAAGCCAACGCATGGGATTTCGTCCAGCTGCTGACTGACGGTATCCACACCAATGTCGGAGAGTCAGGTATGCTTCTTTCTGGAGGCCAGAAGCAGCGTATTGCTATTGCTCGAGCCATCATTTCCAACCCTCCCATTCTGCTGCTTGACGAGGCTACTTCTGCCCTGGATACCAAATCCGAGGGTATTGTTCAGGAGGCTCTTGATAAGGCGTCCGAGAACCGAACCACCATTGTCATTGCCCACCGTCTGTCCACCATCAAGAACGCTTCCAAGATTGTCGTCATGTCCAAGGGTGAGATCATCGAGCAGGGCACCCACGCCGACCTCATCGCCAAGCAAGGAATGTACTTTGGTCTTGTTGACGCTCAGAAGCTGACTGAGGCCCGCCCTGGCCAACAGGGTTCTGTCGACGAAGACGGAGACGCTCCTTTGATCATCCAGGAAGACGATATGAAGATGGGTAAGACCACCACCAACAAGTCTGTTTCTTCTCAGATTCTCGCCAACAAGGAAAAGCCCGATCGTGACAAGCATTTATCGGTTGCAGGCATGGTCAAACTGCTGGCCAAGTACAACAAGAATGAGCGACCTTTTCTGTTTGTGGGAGCCTTTGCTGCGCTCATCAACGGTGCTGGTTACCCTGCTCTGGCTCTGCTGTTTGCCTCGGCCATGCAGGCCTTTATGGTGGGCCCTGACCAGTACAGCTGGATGCGTCACGAGATGAACAAGTATTCTGGTTTCCTGTTCATGGTCGGCATGATCGAGCTCATGGCCTACTTTGTGCAAATCTACTGTCTGGGTTGGTGTTCCGAGCACCTGGTGCGAAATATTCGTCATGCCGTGTTCACTCACTTGCTTCGAATGGACGTCTCTTTCCACGATGAGGACGAAAACACCACTGGTTCGCTCACCTCTACTCTGTCCAAGGATGCTCAGTACGTCCAGGGTCTTGGAGGAGCCACCTTTGGCCAGATTCTCTCGTCTTTGTGTACCATTGTCATTGGTGTGATTATCGCCATCTGCTACACCTGGCGTCTGGGATTGGTCTGTACCGCCTGCGTTCCTCTGATTATCGGAGCTGGTTTCTTCCGATTCTGGATTCTCACTCATCTCAACCTGCGAGGTAAGAAGGTGTACGAGCAGTCTGCCTCCTACGCCTGTGAGGCCACCACCGCCATTCGAACCGTCGTCACCCTCACCCGAGAAGACTACGTGTACAATGACTACCTGCACAAGGTTGAGTCGCAGGTTGCCGACTCTGCCCGAGCCAACATTTACTCTGCTCTGCTCTTCTCTGCTTCCCAGTCTCTCAACCTGCTCATTTCTGCTCTCGGCTTCTGGTACGGTTCTACGCTCATGAAGGACGGCATCATTGACACCAACAAATTCTTTGTTGCCTTCGTCTCTGTTGTTTTCGGTTGTCAGTCTGCTGGCTCCATCTTCTCCTTCACCCCTGATATGGGCAAGGCCAAGACCGCCACCCAGAACATTGCCAACATGCTGGCTGTGCTTCCCGAGCTTGACGTTGACTCTACCGAGGGCATCGTGCTCGACCACGACCAGGTGCGAGGTGATATCTCCTTTGAGGACGTTCGGTTCCGATACCCCACTCGACCCCAGGTGCCCATTCTGCGAGGCCTCAACCTCAACATTCACAAGGGCCAGTACGTTGCTCTGGTGGGTTCTTCGGGCTGTGGTAAGTCGACCACCATTTCGCTGATTGAACGGTTCTACGACGTGCTTTCCGGTGCTGTCAAGCTCGACGGGGTGGACATTAGAGACATCAACATCAACTCGTACCGATCTTGCATCTCCATGGTCCAGCAGGAGCCTGTTCTCTTCTCTGGAACCGTGCGAGAAAACATTCTGCTGGGATCGCCTCGAGATAACGTGACCGAGGAGGAGATGATTGAGGCTGCCCAGATGGCCAACATCCACTCTTTCGTCATGTCTCTGCCCGATGGCTACGACACCTACTGTGGCTCCAAGGGATCTCTTCTGTCTGGAGGTCAGAAGCAGCGAGTGGCCATTGCCCGAGCGTTGATTCGAAACCCCAAAATTCTGCTGCTGGACGAGGCCACTTCTGCGCTGGACTCCGAGTCGGAAAAGATTGTCCAGGCGGCTCTGGACCAGGCGGCCAAGGGCCGAACTACCATTGCCGTGGCTCATCGACTGTCCACCATCCAGAATGCAGACATCATCTACGTCTTCGAGGAGGGACGGGTGCTCGAGTCCGGTACTCATCAGGAGCTTCTGGCCAACAAGTCCAAGTACTACGAGTTGGTCAAGCTGCAGGCTTTGGAAGGTTAATGCATGGAGGAATAGAGAAGGACAGGGAGGACAAAAAAAAAAAGGAAAACGTGTTTTATTATCTTAATATGTATATACTAACTGACTGAATTGTGTCTTGTACTATTTGCTTTACTTGTAGTTTTGTAGCTAAGAGAATGTACACGTACCTGGTAGCTACAGTACATTGGTAATTAGCTAATAGATGGTAGGTTGTTGGACAACACCCCACGGCATATTGACAGCGCTAAAACAGGACTAAAGGCTCAAGGGTACCTGTATTAGTTTCAAATATTCATGCGATACCCCAGACCTCGTTTACTATTCGTATGTTGTTTCTTCTGGTCTGGATCTTCCACTTACCTTAATTACTCGATAATTAATTTATTCTTCAAATAACTTCACCAATATCCACACTGTTATAAAAATACTGAAAAATAATCACCACCGAAACAAGCTCCTTTGTGTGGTTCGTTTGAACCCCATATTTTATTTTGTGCAATCAAACGATATTTTCTAATTGGAGATTTATTGCCACCCCAAATGTGTCACATAGATCATTTTAAAAACGTGATTAAAAACACAAGTACCATGCCATCGCCACTGTAAGTACCCCTCAATCTCAGATCCTCTTGTCACCACCGCAACCCCCTTTTTATTTACGACTTCCCAACTGGTGTGTCGCTTATGCAGGGCAGAGCGCCTTGTCAAGTGACCAGAACTCAATCAGTAGGCTGGATGTAGCAGAAGGGGCAACCAACTATGGCAAGTCACGTGACACAAATCATCCCCCCGGTGGCCGATTTTCCAAATCGCGTTTCCAAACACTACCAAACTACTCCTTCATCTCCCTTCTGGTAGCGGCACCCACCCGTTACTAATAAAGTTGCTTTGGAGGTTAAACTTTGTTATGGTTTTTGATCCAAGAAATAGGTATCGGAATTCAAATCAAAGTGTCTCTCCTTGACATAGCAGTGTACACGCAACTCTCTACAACCCCCCAGCTACAACTACAATGACGAAATTCTCGCTTGTTGGAAAGGCCCTCAAGGTCGACGACTACGATGAGATGAAGCGACATCTCCGAGACATTAACGACGAGACCACCGAGGTGTACTTTGGCGGCAACACCTTTGGCATCGACGCTTGCAAAGCCATTGCTGACTCCATCAAGGACAAGCAGAACATCACCAAGGTGTCTTTTGACGACATTTTCACCGGCAGACTCAAGGACGAGATCCCCAAGTCCATGGAGCACATTTGCGAGGCCGTTCTGACCCTCAAGAACGCCACCACCGTGGACTTTTCCGATAACGCCTTTGGCATCACCACCGTTGATCCTCTGGCCGACTTTCTCGGCAAACACGTGCCTCTGCAGCACTTGTACCTAACCAACAACGGCTTTGGTCCTGCCGCCGGTACCAAGATCGGAGAGGCTCTGGAGCGTCTCGCTGAGGCCAAGAAGGAGGCCAAGTCCGACATCAAGCTGGAGACCGTCATCTGTGGCCGAAACCGACTGGAGAACGGCTCCATGGAGTCCTGGTCCAAGTACCTTGCCACCCACGGTTCCGTCAAGAACCTGCAGCTCAAGCAGAACGGTATCCGACAGGACGGTATTGTGACTCTGTTGCAGAAGGGTCTGGCTAAGTGCCCCAAGCTGGAGGTTCTCGATCTGCAGGACAACACCTTCACTAAGAAGGGTGCCAAGGCCCTCGTCAAGGTCTACTCCGAGTGGCCCGAGCTGGTGGAGCTCGGTATCTCCGACTGTCTGCTTTCTGGCAAGGGATCCGTTGCTCTGGGTGAGGCTCTTCGAGATGGAAAGCCCCTGGAGAAGCTCGAGACCCTGCGACTCCAGTACAACGAGATCAACCTGGACGGAGCCGAGGCTCTGTACGAGGCCCTCGAGAAGAATCTGCCTGCCCTCAAGCTGCTGGAGCTCAACGGAAACTGCTTCCCCGAGGACGAGGACGTGATTGAGAAGATCATCAAGCTGTTTGATGCTCGAGGACACGGAGAGCTCGACGAGCTTGACGAGATGGAGGAGCCCGACAGTGATGAGGAGGAGGAGGATGATAGCGAAGATGAGGAGGAAGAGGAGGAGGACAAGGACGATAAGAAGGACGATAAGGCTGTTGACGATCTTGCCGATGAGCTTGCTGACAAGGCTCAAATCAAATAAGTAGCATCGTTGCCAATAGTATTGTCAATAGTATTTATCAATCAAAATTATGATAGAGTAATTGAAACAGTAATAGCGCCACAGTGTATATTCTGACAATACATTAGCTACTCGTAGTTGTTGAATATCCCCATGTTTACATCTTTCCGGTACTGGTAGCCTCTTTGGGCTTTCCATCATCCATCTTAGAACCAGACTGTTTATACGCTTTTCTGATGCTCTTATCCTTGTGCACCCATCTGTTTTCGAGCCACTTTTGAATGCCTCGTCGGTGTCTGGGTAGCTTGCGATACGGCCCTCTGTACAGATGTACATGGACAGTATCCACTTTAGTTAGCAGGGTATCTAGGTCTCCTGGAGCACACAGAATTTTGCCCTTTTTGTCTGTGTACGAAATGGTAGCATCATAGATGTAACTGAGAGCCTGACCCTTGTTTAGGCCCAACACAAAGTCGCTGAAACTGCTGTGGCGGGGGTAGAGCAAATGTGTTAATTCAGGAGCAAAGCACGCTCTACAAAGTTCTCTGTGTCTTCTGATGAGCTCAGGAGTTGCCACTGTGACTTCTGGAAACAGTACCAGACAGTAAGGGTTGATGAGTTTAGTAAGTTCCTTTTCCAGGTCTGCGGCCGATTCAAACATCCAGTTTTCGTCGAGCCGGTAGAAGGGCAGTATTTTGCTAAGGCTGAAGACTGAGAAGATTCGTTTCCACGATAAAAACGCCACATGTGATTTTGCACAGTGTTGGTTCATGAGAAGAGCGTACACCATGTAGTCGTATCTGGACAGATGATTGCCTGGGTTAGTTCGAATGGTTGGGTATCTCAAGCACAGGGGTATCTCTCTCACTGATGATTACCATGTTTCCTTCGGGTATCATTTTGTCACCGTGGGTTTTGATTTTGAAGCTGACCACCTGGCCTACTGAAAACATGGTCCATGACCACCATCTTCTCGCGAACATGGCTCGGTAGTGGGTCAGGTTTGGCGATCTGCTGAGATACAGAAGATAGAGCCACAGCTCCATGATTGAGCCAATGGAGAACATGACCGCTAGGATGGTCGTTAGTAGGTATTTTCGAGTTTGCAGTTTCATGGTATCGTTCGAAGAGGTGAACTTGATGTAAACAGTGTGATTCTTAATCTTCCTTAGAAGCCTCATTCTACTATGAAGGAAGAGTGAGCCCCAAGAGGGAGTCTGCGAGATGCTGTAAAACAGTGGCAATTTTTGGAATTATTAAGACACAAATTTATTGTTTCTGTGTCGGTCAATATCCCCCAAATAATATCCCACTACATTCAACTGGCCATGCGTGTTATTCTACCCTTCATCTCACGTCTTCCCACCCATCGTCTCTATTAACGAAATTAACTTTTTTCGCACACTCTAACCTAAAAATTTCTAGTATCTTGCAGATGCAGACGAGGAAAATTTCCACACCATCACCAAAT
Source organism: Yarrowia hollandica (assembly GCA_900519065.1). Taxonomy (NCBI): domain Eukaryota; kingdom Fungi; phylum Ascomycota; class Dipodascomycetes; order Dipodascales; genus Yarrowia; species Yarrowia hollandica. Next base: position 643,209 of record ULGV01000007.1, on the reverse strand, counting down.
GTCGCGACTGATTGTGAAAAACCTGCCGCCGTATCTGGACGAGGCCGGGCTCAAGAAACACTTTTCGACCGTCAAGGACCCGGTTTCCGCCGGGTTCTCCGCTAACGACATCACCGATGCCAAGGTGGTTCGAGCTCGAGATGGAAAGACCCGACGGTTTGGATTTGTGGGTTTCCGATCCGATGCTGCCGCCGAGGCCGCCGTCAAGTACTTTGACACCTCGTTTATCAACTCCACCAAGATCTCCGTGGCCGTTGCCATGACCTTCACAGACCCCAATGTGCCCTTGTCTTCACGAGAGCGAAAGCGACAAGCTGCCCAGCGAGCCCGGGAGGACGCTGACGACGACCGGGAGGCCAAGAAGGCTCGATATCTGGAGAAACCCATGACCATTGACGATATTAACGGTCTGGGAAATGCCTCTGACCCTCGACTGGCCGACTATCTGGATGCCATGCAGGTTCGATCCAACGCCAAAACCTGGGCTAACAACGACGCTGGAGCTGTTGCTGAGGAGCCTCAGGTGATTCAGTCTACTGCTTCTGACGACGAGTACGACGAGTTCACTGGAAAGGGCGATGAGGAGGAGGACGATGAGGAAGAGGAGGGCGAGAAGACTGTCCCTATGACTTTCAACAAGGAGGATAATGAGGAGGAAAACGATGACGATGACGATGAGGAGGACCCCGTAATCGAGGACGGACTTGCTGCTGATCCCGGTGTTTCAGATATGGACTGGTTGAGACAGCGACAAACACGAATCAAGGAGGGAGAGACCGAGGAGGACCGTGAAAACCGAGACACTGAAGCCACATCTGCTCAGAAGAAGACTAAGGCTTCCAAGGCTGCCCCTGTGGAGCCCGAGGAGCCTGCTGAGGACCCCACTATTGTGAGCATTAGAAAAACTGGACGACTGTTCCTGCGAAACCTGCTGTACACATCCACGGAGGACGATTTCAGAAATCTGTTTTCGCAGTACGGAGAGCTCGAGGAGGTGCATCTGCCCGTCAACTCCAAGACCGGCCAGTGCAAGGGTTTTTGCCACGTGCAGTTTGAGGACTCCGAGAACGCTGTGGCTGCATACGAGGCTCAGGACGGTAAGATTTTCCAGGGTCGACTCTTGCATATCCTTCCCGGAAAGCCCAAGAAGGACTACAACCGGCTGGACGAGCACGACCTGAAAAACCTGCCTCTCAAGAAGCAGCAGGAGCTTAAGCGAAAGGCCGAGGCCTCTAAGCAGCAGTTCTCGTGGAACTCGCTGTACATGAACCAGGACGCCGTTATGGAAAGTGTGGCCAAGAGCATGGGTATCAAAAAGTCTGAGCTCATTGACCCCGACTCCAGTGACGCTGCTGTCAAGCAGGCTCTTGCTGAGGCTACCGTCATTGGTGACGTCAAGTCGTACTTTGAGAAGATGGGTGTTGACCTGACCACATTTGACAACAAGGACCGAGACGACCGAGTCATCCTCGTCAAGAACTTCCCCTTTGGAACCACTCAGCCCGAGATTGCTGAGATGTTCGCTGAGCATGGAGATTTGTACAAGGTGATGATGCCTCCCGCTGGTACCATTGCCATTGTTGTGTTCAAGCATATTCCCGACGCACGAGCCGCCTTCTCCAAGCTGGCGTTCCGACGGTTCAAAACCAGCATTTTGTACCTGGAGAAGGGTCCCAAGAACCTGCTCCCCAACGACAAGCTGGACGGAGACGAGGTGGAGCATGTCAAGCAGGACAAGATTGTTACTATCGCCGACAAGCTGTCTGCTTCCGACGTTATGGACACTGGAGCTTCGGACGACAGACCTCCTACCGCTTCTACTTCTGTCTTCGTCAAGAACTTGAACTTCAAGACCACCTCGCGAATTCTTACCGATGCCTTCAAGGCTCTGGATGGTTTCCTCGTGGCCCAGGTCAAGATGAAGCCCGACTCCAAGAACAAGGGCAAGTTCCTGTCCATGGGTTTTGGTTTCGTCGAGTTCTCCTCCAAGGAGACAGCTGAGATTGCCCAGAAGGCCATGGATGGTCACGTGCTGGACGGCCACAAGCTGCAGCTCAAGATCTCCAACCGAGGCCAGGACGAGGAGTCCACCGAGACCAAGAAGGCCGTGGATGCCAAGATTCTCATCAAGAACTTGCCGTTCGAGGCCACCAAGAAGGACGTGCAGAAGCTGTTTGGCGCCTTTGGCTCGCTCAAGACGGTCCGAGTGCCCAAGAAGTTCAACTCCGAGTCTCGAGGTTTCGCCTTTGCCGAGTACGTGTCTGCCAAGGAGGCTGAGCACGCCATGTCTGCTCTGCAGGGCACCCATTTGCTTGGCCGACGTCTGGTGCTGCAGTACGCCCAGGCCGATGCTTCTAACGCCGAGGAGGAGATTGAGCGAATGCAGGCTGCTGTTTCCAAGCAGGCTGCCCAGCGTGACTTTGCTGACATGAAGCTGGCTGGCGAGGGTAAGCGACGAGTGGATTTGGAGGGAGATGACGAGGAGGACTTTTAGATACATTAACGGTAGTACATAATAGGTATAGAATGAGCAGTAAAAAAAAATATTGACCATATGAGAAGAGCCATATACGGAGGAGAGCAGTTCTTGAAGAGGGAAACGAAGGGACATATTAGTTGTAGCTGGTTTGGAAACTGGTTATTTCATGCTTCCTAATCCAATACACCAACTCTCAAAACTAGAACATCTTTAAAACACATGTCAACGTGCCCAACTTCTGGACTCGTTAAAGAACGTGTTTAAAAGGCACAACCAAAAGCTGTCTTAAAATTAATGTTTACCTTCAAGGGAGTACGACAATATATTGGAAGAGTTATTGGTGTGGTACAGTATGTACCCACTGAAGGCATGGAATCCAGAGCAGTGTACAACAGAACAACAAATGCAAGATATCACTGGTGTGGCTTGTACTGTCAAGTATTCTCATCCTCTTCATCTCTAGTACAGTCTCAAATTTACCCCTTGCTTGGTCCGCCTTGTTTCGCCTAAAATACAGTTGTGATGTGGGTCACCCCCAAGGTCCCCCAGGAGCATATATATAGTGATTAACATACGCACACCCGCTTTCAAGATACAATTAAAAAGATACAATTAAAAAGATACCTCCCTTCAAAAATGAGATACCGCAAGAAACTAAACACCAGAGGAAAATTCCCCCCTCTTAAATCCAAATCTCCTTGGTGATGTTCTGTCGCTTCTGGCACTCAAACACGGCAGGAACGGTACCAGAAGACAGGTAGCAGTACATGTTCTTGATGTACTCCGGGTCGCTTCCATCAGGAACAAAGGGACTCTCTCGGTACTCGTACTTGAGGTAGTCTTCTCGTCCAGCGTCAGTGTTGATAATGTACTGGACGGCATTGTGCCAGAAGGTGGCATTGAGAGGAGCGTTCTCGGGCCACTTGTTCTCGGGATCGTACACTTCTCGAGCCGAGTACTCGAAGATCCACTCCAGCTCGTCGTCGGGCTTTCGAGGAGGGTAGGTGACTCGAGTGAACGACTCGTTGGTGGCCACCTCGGGCTGGTCCATGTCAAACTCGAACGTCTTGTTGAGCTGAGCGTAGTAGTTGATGGACTCCATGATCTCAAAAGTGTCACTGTCCACCTCGTAGTATCGCCACGAGGGGTTGTAGTTGTGCAGAGGAGTGACCGACTGCGAGATCCAGCCCACAGTCAGAGCGTTGTCGATGCTGTTGTCAGTACCGTTGCCGGCGTAGTACACGTTGAACTGGTCCTCGTGGGTATGACCAAAAAAGAGAGCAGCAATGGTATGGGGAGAAAATCGGTCAACAATCTGTCGGAACACCTCGGTAGCGTGAGGAAGAGCATTGGTGGTACTTCCTCCAGTGGGCACGTGGGCAATGATCCAGACCTTCTGGGCGTTCTTCTCAGCCTCAATCAGCTGGTCCACCATCCACTTCATCATGCCAGAGGTATCGGGAGAAGTGGTGTTCCAGTAGTTGTAGTAGTTGGCGGTATACCAGAAGTTGGAGTCCATGGAGATGACTCGCAGACCTCGCTTGGTGGTCACTCCAAATGCTCCATAGGTGTGGACAGCCTCGGCCTCGGTAGCCTCATCGATCCAGCCATAGTCCTTCCACAGAGAGGCAGACAGCTGAGCGTTCCAGATGAACTCACCAAGGAAGCCAGAGGCGTTCTGAGCCTGCTGGGCGTAAGGGAAGGAGTCGTGGTTACCAAAAGTGGAGTAGATGGGCAGGTCACCAAGGAATCGCTTCATCTGGTAGTACACATCCTCCTCGGACTTGATCACGTTGGCCAGAGACAGCCAGTCGTCCATGTCGTGAGATACCATGTCTCCAGTGAAGATACCAAACTCAAACGACTTGTTGGCTCCAATGGTAGCCACGCTCTTGAGAGAGTCTTCCAGCAGAATCTGGGGGATATCACACTCGTATGAACCAAACTTCTGAGCGGGGAGAACAACATCGGTGAAGTTGACCTTGAGAGCATCCTTGTTGACAACGGGCTCGACACAGCACATGTATGAGGTACAGTTGGACTCACTGCCGATCTGGTATCGCAGATCAACATGGAAATCGGACAGATGGACAACGTTGAATCGGTCTCCCTTGGACTTGGGCAGACGTTCTTCCAGGTCAGCGGGCTTCTCGGGCCACCATCCAGTCAGATTGAAGGTGGGAGTGGCAGGTCGAGGACAGGCCTTTCGGACCTGGTAGTGACAAATGTACTCTCCGTCGGTTCCGTAGGGATCAATGAGCTGCAGCACGTTAGCAATGTGGCCGGCCTTGGCCTCAACACCAAAGTTTCGGCCCTGGTACACGTTGGTGCACACCTCCTGCCACTCGTACTTTTCACACAGCTCCATGAGGATTTCAGGGATGACTCGGTCATCTTCCATGGCAATGGTCTTACCCAGGGCGAGGGCTCCCATGCACTTGGCACAAGAGTCGAGTCGAGTCGAGTTGTAGAGGTTCTCAATCTCCTGGACGGCGTACTTGACGAGATAGTCCTTACCGGAGAACTTGGTGGGGGGTCCAATGGGCTGAATGGCCGCCAGGGCAGCAGTGGCCCAGGTGAGCGCAGAGAGAAGCATTGTGATTATTGGATGGTGTTTTCAGGTAGAGAGATTCAGACCGCCTTTTATACCCGGCCAGAGTCCAAATCTCCGCCTGCCAAGACGCCAAGAGATGGTGTCTCACTGCCGAGTGCATATAGTGCTTGGCTGGTGGGAAATGCAGCTGTCTAATTGAAGTGGGGGGACCAAATTGGCATTGGCACCGGAAGCTATGATGTGCAATTGTATGACTGCAATTGTACTGTGTGATACCCTTTCCATTATGATACAATACAACTTCGCAATGATTCCAATCTCAGTTTGTCTCACCCAATTGAATCCAGAATCCATGGACGTGAACCCCGCGTGGGCGTATCAGTTTCGTTTGTCATCCTTTCTCGTCAATGTGCCGTGCCCCGCTAACACTTCTCAGCCAGTCGATGGACATCGTGAACGCTAAGTTTATGGGAAAACGTGCTCTTTGAGTTAGGCTACTGACTCTAACGAGTAGGTAATCTGCCAGGCACGTTTGGCAGGGTCTTGTGTGTGCTTGTCTGACTTGGTGTAAATACGTTTTTTGCATTTTCAAACGGATTCTCCAGCACGGTTCTCAAAATCCCGTTCTTTTATTCCCAGCGACTCAACACCTCGATGGAGTGCGCTGGGTGTACCTGCACATGGCATGACTGGTGCAGATCGCAGTTCAACTCAAAATACTCCAGGAAAATAAAGAAAAGTAGAAAAAGTAAATAGACCTGATTACCTGTGGCTAGGGGCTGTCCAGACTGCACAAACACAAATCCACATGGTTTAGTCGAGATCCAGGACCCTCAATCGTATTTTTGTTTTGTGTATTATGCTTCCTTGTTGGGTTTTTCAAACTCCCCTTCTCACATTCTGACGAGGCTTTCCACGCATGCATGCTCGTAATTATCCGGCGATCCATTCTTCCCGCTTGGTTGCCAAAAGACGAGACGACAACTGTGTAAAGAAAAAGCAAAGGGGACCAATTTATGAACCGTTTAGAGCGGCGTACCGGTAGATGAATCCCAAACCTCCTCTAAATATACACGTGGGTAAATGTTGGTTGGTAGTGTGTATCTTGTAGCCGGTGCGCTTGTTTAATCTTGAAGGCCGTTGGATTTTAATTAGCCCCCCATGGAACGTTGTGTGGCACTTCCGGCAGTCAAATACAGACAAATAATAAACTGCCATATAGATCCTGCCACTGTACGGCAGCGAGGACAATCAAATTGTATGACAAGATTCTCAGCGTCGAACAAGCGAACTTGTGGCTGAACACTGGCACTAGTGTCAGAGATGATAAGGCTAACAGGACGCTAAAGCACACTCGAAACAGCCTAATGTATGTGCGAGCAGTTCTGTTCGAGTGTGCGAGTGTGGTGGCATATGTCAAATTGGGGGTCAATTGAGGGGAACATGTCAAGCACGGTGGGGGAACAATGAACAAATAATCGGCTGATATAACTGTCTGACGAGGGGATGCGACAGATCAGGTACAATTATTAGAAACTTGAATACTTGTACAAGTATCGTATCGTATTGTAGCTTCTGCAAGAAAGAAACTGATCACAAATCAGATTGAATTCATTGTTGTGTGCCCATCGGAGTTGGTTGGACCAAGAAAGAGATCCAAACATTCATGCACCCTGTTTCCACAAATATCATGTCCCAATTGGAGTGCTCTAAAATTTCATCCGTTCGGAAAAACGGAAAAAGTGACCGGATTATTTTCGGAGGCCATCATTCTTGGATACCGATGGTGTTATTTTACTTTTTTGCGCTGATTAGATGTGGGCGTCGGCTTACTGCTCGGCTTGCTCATATGGCATGTACACTCTGGTCGCATCGACAAGTTACAGCACAGTATGTACAACACAATACTCTTCTTTCTACAATAAACAATACACAAGTTATCAAATCCATTACAATACAAGTGTATCCTCTGACGAACACTTCCTCTATATCTACAATTACCTATACGTACATGATGCAAAAACCCCCTGGGGACTAGGCGCTCTGGGGGTTGTTATTAATCTGGATCTTGTTGTCCTGGCCACCAGAGACAATACCCAGGTTCTGTTTCCAGTCCACGCCGAACACGGCATTGTTTTCCGTCTCCGTCTCTCGGTGGATCACGTGCAGCGACTTGGTGGTTCGAACATCCCATATTCGGACCGTTCCGTCGTGCGATCCCGACGCCAGCAGGAACGGGTTGGACTCGGGGCCTCGCGACAGCGATGACACAAAGTTGGTGTGGCCCACCAGCTTGGCCTGAGTGGCCACCTGGGCCGTCACTCGAGGATCGTGCAGGGTAATATGACGGGCAGAAGAGCCGCAGGCAATGAGACCCTGGGGCAGAGTGCACAGGGACAGCAGCGAGAATGAGGTGGATCGAGTATCGACCGAGGGATCGGGCGAGCCGGCGTTGCTCTGAACGGCCTCGGCGGTTGCCAGATCCCAAGTTTTGATAGTGTGGTCCAGAGACACCGAGTAGGCAACGGTAGGGTCTGAGTGGTGGAATGCGACAGCGGAAACTGCAGCGGAGTGGCCTCCCATGACGGCCAGGGGTCCTCGCTGTCGAGCAGCGCCCAGTCCGGTGGCTCCAGAGCCGGTGTTTGCCAGTTTTCGTCGTTTCTGAGCAGAAGTAGAGGTCAGACCGCCAGCGGAAGCGGTGTGGGGCTCAATGGCAGGCATATCGTTGTAGTCAGTGGACCACAGGCCCACGGATCCGTCTGCGGAGGCGGAGATGATCTTGCCGGTTTTGGCGTGGACGGCCAGATCGTTGATGGGTGCAGTGTGACCATGCAAAGCAGCCAGCGGGGTGACGGTGGAGGCAGCGGCAACCTCGTCCAGCATCTCCTCGTCACTGTCCTCCTCACTATCGTAGTTGAGCTCCTTCTTGCCCACCTGGCCGGGCTCCTTTCGTCGGTACTTCTTTCCGTCGGGGTTCCACAGGTACAGCAGACGGTCGGAGCCTCCGGAAACCAGCTGGTCGTTGGAGATCCATCGCACGGCCTTGGCAGCAGAGTTGTGGCCCACCAGCTGGCCGGTGACGTGGCCCGAGTGATCCCACAGACGGACCACTCCGTCATACGATCCCGAGGCGATGACGGGTTTCAGATCGCCGTTCCACTGGGCGTTGATGTCGACGGCAGCGACCCAGTCGGGGTTGGAGAAGGAGGCGAGAAAGGAGGGGGGGAGCACAGATCGAATGTACTCGATGGACAGACTCACTTCGGAAGACAGACCGTTGTCAGCAAGGAAAGAGTCCAAAGAGGCACCGGGCCGCAGAAGCACCGAGGACGAAGAGGCGGACTCCTCGTCCAGAATGGAGGCTCCACCGTCGCCGGCAGTGGCCTTGACAATGAGGAAATCAAGGGGCACGGGAGTCTCAGTGTCCAGCAGCTGGTTGACGATTTCAGACAGACCCAGACGCTTGAGAGAGGTGGGGACCATGACGGGAGGCAGAGGAGCCTCGGGCTGAAGAGTCTCATCCCGGGTCACAAACACGACCTTTACCGACTGCGATTCTTGGTTGGTCATCTCGGGGTTGGCTGTGTGTGTGGTGATAATGGTGGTATGGTGATTTGTTTTGCCAGATGCATTTATTTTTTTTCCTGTATGCCGAGTTTAAATTTTTAGCCGTGATTGGGAGAGGGTTGGGACGACTGAGGTTGGGTCCATCAGAAGGGTGCAAGGTGGGGAGGTGAGGAGCGCGGTGAGGGGAATTCGTTAGCCAAGACTTTTCTGTTGTCTTTTTTCCACCTGGAGAAATGAGGCCATTTCCACACGTGGCTACTACCAGCTGCTGTCCCTACAATTATTACTGCTCTTACCCATAATTCCATCCCACACTACAGTATAGATAAACATAACCTTGATGCTGAGATGAGTTGCATGGCGACAGAATAAATTGATTATTGTTATAGTGTGCTTCTCAAGAGCACAGCTGAGAAATGGGAAAGATGATGTCAGATTTTAGAATTGCTCAGATTCACATGGTTTGTGCTTAGACACAGACACACGTCTTGTAGCCACAATATAGTGTCTATTTTTTATTTCCATTTTTCACATTACAACCAGGCTATTTTTAATCCATCAATTTATTACTTCTTTACCTCAGGGTCCAGTCTCGGAAACGAAGTCGGCCGACACTGTATGCACTAAACTTTGGACTGCAGCAAGAAGTGTCGGAAAGGAGGATAAAACCGAGTGAGAGGCAGTTAAAAGTGTCAAAAACCAGGGATGAAAACGAGTCACAACAGCAAAATAATCAACAAATGGCCTCTACAATTCTGGTTTTTTAATATTAGAATAAATTAAAGATAATACAACTATACAAGGTCTGGCCACCAGATGCGCTTGCTACGCATACTAGGCAGCCTGGGCCTGGTGGAACTGAGAACCACCACCTTCCCGGTCAGACCATCCGTTCATCTGACGCAAAGCAGACTCCACGAGACTGTTGGGCTCAAACGAACAAGTGTCCTTGAGAGCCTGGCCTCGATGCGCAGGGTACTGCTTGAACCACAGCTTGGCAACGGCGCCTCGACAGTGGATTCCAACGGTTTCAGCCACAGACTCCACCGCAGAAACCTGGTCGGGGAACAGTCCAAATGCCTTGATGACCATGTAACCAATAGCCATGAGCAAAACCGGCAGCCAGAAGGCAAACAGCATTCGATCATTGGCCATGGATCGTCGCTGACGTCGCCACGCCTCCACCAGCTGCTCCTCGTCCTCCACAATGGGCGCCAGAGAAGAAGGAGCAGGCACAGCAGCTGCTGAAGTGGAAGCCACAGCCGAAGACGAAGAAGAAGCTGCAACGGGACCAGAAGAGTTCTCAGCAGCAGAAGCAGCAGCCATCTGCACGACCTTCTTGTCCTGAGCGACGATATGGCCAGGGAAGATCTCCTCGTAGGCAGGGGGAGCTCCGGCACCATTGGCGTCTCGAGAACGCGACCGAGTACTAGACTCATCAGCAGACGAATTCTTCAAGTAGCGCCACATTCGAGAAATGGACGAATGCGAGCGTCCCCGGCCAGCTCCGCCTGTAGGGGCATGGGCTGAGATGGTTCGATCAGACTCGTCACCAGAAGAGGTGATGGGATGGTCCGAAAGAGGCGATCGAGTAGACCGAACAGAAGGGGGAGCTCCAGAAGTTCGCTTGGGCACATTGGAAGCCCGCTTGGGCCGGTAAATGTACGCCAAGACATCGTCCCAAGTGGCCATGCTGAGAGTACGGTCAAAGTATCGCGAGAAGGACTTGTTCTCAGTCGAGGTATCGGATCTCACGTGATCAGAATCAGTGGAAGAAACGACATCGGGAGCGGCATTGCTGGGAGATGCAACAGCCACTCGAGCCTCGGCTTGGTCCTCAGCCTCAATATGTCGAACCAGACGCTCCTCTTCTTCGGAAAGAGGCGATTCAATCGACTTGGACTTGGCGTGTTTTCGCACAGACATGAAGAGGGCGTCCGAATCATCGTCAGAGCTCTCGTCTGAGTCGTCGTCGAAATCTCCATCGTCTTCGTCTCGCTCATCCCACTCGTCCTCTGCGTCAAACTGAGAAGTAGACGACCGGATGGAACAGGTGGAGGGGATGTGAGACAGGTTGGAAATCATGCCGTGGTCGTAAAAGCCGTACTCGCGCGAGTCCTGGATAGATGCAATGGATGCAAGAGTAGAGGAGGACGAAGATCTACGCTGACGTCTGTAGTCAGGAGTGTACGAGGCCTGAACAGTCATAGGCACACCCTGGGGACCCACCAGCAAGTCGAGAATGTGAGGACAAGCAACGTCAAACACAGTCTCACCAATTCGGTTACGCTTGTAAGGATCAGCATTGCACCGAAGCAGCTTCTTGGCAATCTTCCGACGTCCAAAAAGAGCGGCAAAATGAAGGGGAGTGAATCCTCCGTTATCAGACACATCCACACGAGCTCCTCGAGCCACCAGAGCCACCAGAACACGCGAGTAGCCTAAAATACTGGCCAGGTGGACCATGGTCTGGCCCTCGGCATTGGTCAGCTGCCAGTTGGCAATTCGACCGCCAGGCATGTCTGTGAGAGACAGACATCGCAGAACAACGTCCTCGTGGTCAGTGGGAGGCGTCGCAGTCTGGACAGCATTGTCTTCCTCCATACCCACGTCCCCTCCAGAGGGCATTCCTCCTCCAGCCATGGCTCCCTGAGCACCGGCGACCCCTCCGTTGTTGCCCACAATTCGCATGGCAATGTTTCGGGCGTCTTCCAAACGTCCATTCATCTTGAGACCAACCACCTGCAGTGCCAGCTCGATCAGCTGACCGTCAGTGTCGTCAAAGTAGGTAAAAATCTGAGGCTTGTCCAGAACAAATCCTTCAAACGACACAACAACAGGTCCAACAATAGTGGAAGGAGGCAGATGGGTGACGATGGTCGAATCAGACCAGCAATGAGTTCCCACAGCCTTGTTGTCTCCGAAAACAGCCACAAGGTTGGACTTGAAGCCCGAACCCAAAAGAGTCACCTCGATACCGCCTCGAATGCTGCCCTGGGAGGGGATGATTCGCTTGATGACGGGAAGAGATTCGTCGGTGGGGTTTTGGGGGTTACTGAGGTTGGCAGCAGCCAGGTTGGTGGCACTACCAGAGGCACTGGCAACGGTCATATTGGACATGCCTCCAACCATTTCGGGAATGCTGGTGATTGACGACTGACGGTCCATGCCTCGCACGTTCATCATGCCGCTCCAATCACTGATAGAAGAGCCGTCTCGTCGTCGTTTCGAGCCGTAATTAGAGTAATGGGAATGGTCCGATGTAAACTCCGAAGACGAGTCTTCCATAGAAGTGGGAGACAACGGAAGCGAGTTTCTGGGTCGATAAGTGGCGGCAGAAGTCGATGCAGCGGGGGTGGGAGCCTGGGTTGCAGGCTGAGAAGAAGTGGAAGGAATAGCCGCGTCTCCAACAACCTTGTGATCGTCAGTAATCATGACGGTGGTGCCACTCTGGCCCACTCCGACAATCTGGCCAGCCTCATCTCTCAGGCAAAAGAGAATTCGGAAACCCTTCTTCTCGCCATGATGTCGACAGTAACAGGCCAGTCGAAGAGGCAAGACGAGTTGCTTGGCAGCCACGGTGGTTCCCGACTCGGGAATGTACACTCGTCGCTCCACATCCTTGAACTCAAGCACCTCGGAGCAGTTGAAGACTGCCAGGCGTCGTTGGCGGGTTTCGACCCACGACAGCTCCTCGGACTCGTCAAATAGCTTCTTTCGGCACGCCCGCTTCTGTTCTCGTTTAATGCATCTGGAGCACAGGTTGACGGGCTTGCCGGGGTTCTGCTCACCCACAATGTACACCTCTAGCGACAGACACGAGTCAGGAATGTGGCCCTGCTTGAGCTGGAACTTGGGTCTCGAAATTGTGTCTGTGGGGAGTCGAACTGACTGCTGTGGAGGCGGCGGGTAGATGGATAATGCACATTTGATCTGTGTCTCCACCCGGGACTTCCCAGGCATGGAATGCACGTGAATTTGGTACTGGTACGGTGTTTCCGACGACGAAAGCAGACTGCTCCATAGAGTCGGGTCGAAAGACGAGTACTCGACATCCTCAGGGTACTTGTTGAGCTGTCTTGAGTACTTGCGTCCGTACGGCAAATCCCCTGCCGCCCGAGTGTATGCCTTGGTGACTGTAGAGTCCACGCCTTGATGCGGCAGTGGTTGTTGTTGTTGCTGCTGCTGCTGTATTTGTTGTTGTTGTTGCTGCTGCTGCTGCTGTTGCTGAGGCTGCTGAGGCTGTTGTTGTTGATGCAAAGATTGAAGCTGAGAGCTCAGCTGAAGGTGGGGAGTGTTGTTCATGTGCTGCGGTTGGTGGTTCATGGGAGTGCCCATGGAAGGAGTATAATAGCCCTCCTGCTTGACGACATTGTTCATGTTGTGGCTGCCGCTCATGTGGTTGTTCATGTTGTCCATGACACCCATCATGTCAGGCTCTCCCGCTACGCCACTGAAAGCCGGGTCGCTGAACGGGCTGGTCTGCACGTCCATCTGGGCTCCGATGGGGCCATTGGTGCCGAAACCAAAGCCCTCGTCCCATGTTTCCTTCTTCACGTAGTCGTCTGTGTCGTTGTGTAGCATGTCGTCGATAGGGAATTCAAAGTCGTCCATGACGAGCCCTCCGGCGTAGTCAAAGTCGATTTCCTTGTCTTTAGCCATCTGTGTTAGATGTTGAAAGGGGAAAGGGGATGAAAGTGTAGAAAAGGTATCGGGAGTGTTTCACGTGACCTCTGGGTACTCACTGTAAAGGTCGAAAAAAGCACCAGAGTGTTTCAAATCTCGTTTTTTGTCCGGTAACTCGCTGTCCCCGTACAACTGGGCCTGAGCTTCCTTTATTATAGTGAAATTCTACCTCCAACCCAACACGATAAAATAAGCTTTTTGCAGAACCCAACGTGCACATCATTTTTTTAACCTTTTTGATATAGACGACCATCTCCCAACGCGACTTGTTGAGGTCACGTGAATATGCGGGGTGTTTTCATGTTACGTTGTAGTACGAGTAGATGGACAGGCTGTTTTTGGTAATATCCGAGGGATGTTGTATTACAACAGGGCCCATGTAATTACCCTGTTTAACTGCTTCTGCCCAACCCCTTTCCCCCACAAAATCAAACTGTTTGCCACTGGTTGTGCTTCCCCACAGGTTCCATATTGAGCTAGAATAACGAAAGTTAAAGAAAGGAGAGAGAGCTGGGGTGTGGTCCAAAACACTCTCCCTGGCTCCCCTGCTGCTATTAATTGTAAGTAGCGTAGAGTTGACTACCCCGGCGAATTAGAGGCTGGGCACCATTTTGGTGGTTGGTGGGGTTGGTGGGGCAGCTGTTTCTGTGTGGCAGTGAGTGAGTATTGAGCGTCACGTTCCTCGGCTGCATCCGCACCACTGGTACCACTGTGTTGTTGTTCTGGATGCCCCCAATATTATGGGCTTTTCAACAGCCTTGGCCACAAGAGAGATTGCATTAGCCCACGCCTAGCCTACCGTTCGGGAACGGTCGGGGTTTGAGGCTCCGTATATACTAATTACAGTAACAGGTGTCAGGTGTTTGACGTGCCAGGGACCGTCTGGGACATGAAGCCGAGGTCGCATAAAATCCATGTATGTACGATAGTTCCTGTACAGGTGCCGCCGATATTAATTTGTGGGCAGTTGTTCCGTTGTGCTTTCTTCTCTGTCGCCGCCATTGTTTAGACGGAAAAAAGGATCTATTGTCTAGGGGCCTCCTGTCTTGTTTAGCGTCCTTTGTTTTTTTTTTCCCCCCCCTGGCTTTTTTTTCCTCTCCGTTTTTGCCACTGGCTATATATTTTCCGGCTAGTTAACTAGATAGTGAGCTACTGTAACTTGGTGCCCACGTGACTTCCCCACCGAGTGGCCGCACGCTGTCGAGCTGTGGAGGGGAACTATTGTTGAATCCGGACAAGAGGGTAGAGTTTGAGTCAACTGTTGCATTGCTTTTCCCAACAAATAATAGAGTGGCCAGTTTGGAAATACCCAAACAGTAGCACACATTCCCAAGGCGGGTCTTAAAAAATGCACAATAAGTCCGGTCCAAGTCCAAGGAGTAAAAAGAGAAGAAATGTGCTAGTATTGTCCGAGACACTCAAAATAGCCCTAGCCCCGCTCCCCAACAACTGAGGCTTGTTTAGACCGACTTTCGGCACACGGATTAGGGTTTGCCACTCCCAGACAATCTCATCGCTTGATGTGCAGCAGATATCATGTCATGCTGTGGGCAGCGGGTCAGTCAGTGGACTGATGAATTTAAAAAACTGGATAATGTGTGGTTTTAGCGGTTCGAACCAGGAACAATAAGGGGGATGGTTAACGATAAAAAAGTCAGCCTCGCAAAAATAGAAGCGCTAATTAGCGAGAGTACAATAGCTTTGGGCATGTGATTTTTGTCGGAATGACAGCGACTATTAAAGGGGGCCTGGACGGGTGTAGCCAGATTAGCTGCGCCGTGGAGATTACAAGTACGGATTCTTAGCATTCAACTGGCAGAGGAAAAAAGTGTACGACAGAAGGCTTCAAGTGCCGTATCCACCGTACTGGCGGTGGTATTATTATATAAGTCTCGTATTGTGAGACGGGGACTATACGTGATGATTTATACAGGGTTCGAAACGGCCCGATTATGAGTGATGATCATAAAGTGAAAGTATCGTAACTAATTACAGTAAGAATGATATTGTCCATCTCTTGATTACGGTTTATCAAATGTGAACTGGCAAAAGGTGTGCGCTTCGGAACACGGAGAAGCGAGAAGAAAATCAGTAGCGTCGACGGATATCTTGGTAATTTTTTGACACCCTCTTCCGTGCACTCCGTACCCTAATCCTTACCTCCTCTCGGTCGATAAGCGAGTACGATTAGTGCGTGACATTCCAACCTTCAGGCTGCAGTTGACACAGCAAAAGCCGCGTCTTAAAAAACATAACGCACCAGGTACGGTAATTAGCCCCCACAGTGCGCGCATTTAATTAATTACAGCAGACGCCAACCCTGCGTGTCGGATATTTGTAGGAAGAGGGCTGCTTCGGTATTCTTGACAGACATTTGTAGTTCTTGTTTTTCGTGTTTCTGTTGTTTTTTTTTTTTTTTTTTTTTTTTTTT